>JALLBE010000512.1:0-15801 GCA_036939795.1 Thalassiosira mediterranea
AATGCGTAGGAATTAGTATATATGTCTCGATATGCGACATCCAGTTATGACCGTGATTCGATGGTCTCAAGGGAAGAGGCCTGCATATTATTGATGCCGTCACTGCATGCAAGCACGGACAATGCAAGCACGGTTTCTTTTTGTGGAGGTACGATCGCAACGAGGGGAAAGGAGTACGATACGATACTCCATATATATTATGTATGGTGTGTATTATGCTGTTTGTGCGTGACGAGCACAAGATGGAGAAACATGAAACATGAAAACAGCGGCAGAGTCTCGGCCCGATTATCTCCGCCTTTTGCAGCAGTGGAGATATGTAGATTGGGGATGGGTATGGACAGCGCTTCCTGCCCATAACTTCTTCCCACGAACCACATTTGACGGTACGATATACAGCATGTCATCATCAACGCCTCAGACCGAGCGCAACCTCGAGGAGGGCCTCGCCAAAGCTCATGGTCGCTTGCCTGGAGACCATGCACCAGGCGTCCCAGCACCCGCCATCGACGAAGCCCCCGTGTTTCCGAGCTCGGTGGTCGCTGAGCTCGAACCTCCCACTGCCAAGTGGCCCAGCTTCGCCTCCACTTCGACTGCTGGCAAGCGAAAGTCATCGTTTGCAGCGAACAAGTCTTCTGAACTTGTGAGCTCCGCCGTGGTAGAGCTCACCCCTCCCGTCCCTATGGAGAGGTCCGCGTTGATGTCTGAAACGGATGACGATGATCGCGAGGACTTGCGCGCCAAGAAGATTGCTGCTATCGATGCTCCTCGACGCGAGAAAGGTTCGAAGGATGCCAAGTCCGGCTCCAAGCCATCTGCACTGCCCAATGATAACAATAGCACGGATGCAGATGAGTTTGGTACAACCATGGCCAACCTCGAGATGCCTATTCAAGTCGCCGAGGCACAGCCGCCGGCTTCCGACGAAAGAGAGAACGAACGCAGCCAGAGCATCTCCGCTTCGGCTGCGGAGGGCACTCGTTCGAGCGCACTATCCGACAAGACCTTCGTTGAGAGCGAGAGATATAGCAACATCGAAGGCATGGACGCCAGCGTGGTCGTCGCAAGCCCCAGAGATCACCCGAACAGCATGATGTCATCGATGAGAAGGAGCATCGGCGAGACACCTGTTGTGCCCGAGGCCTACCTGGTAGCAGACGGCGACGAGGAGGTCATTATGGCGACCCACATGGAGCCCGCGCTTCCGTGGTACAAGCATCGCACCGCCAAGCTGCTCCTCGCCTCATCCTGTGCCATCGTGATCGTTCTTGCAATAGTCCTGGGAGCGTCCCTCTCTTCTTCCTCTTCGGAGGTAAGCAATCAGCATGTCTTCATAAACATCCCAACCTTGCGGCCGACGACCAGCAGCCCATCCTCGAGCTGGTCGCCATCGTCGTCGCCCTCGGCCTGCAGCGCCCGGATCCACACCGGCATGCAGGAGCTCGACACGATGCTCTACGATCCAGAGTCGTCCAGGATCGCCATCGACGGCACGGACGCCGTGGTGGTGACCAGAGGATCCTCATCAGATGACTCCGAGGACGCATCGTCGCTGATGCAGTACGTTATCTTCTTCTCATTCGAGGATGGCAAGTGGAGGAACGAGCGACACTTCGTTGAGGGGTACGAGACCGTGAAGTTCGACGTCGCTATCTCGGACGGAAGTGCGCTCGTGGGAAATTATGAGCTGTGCACGCTGCTGCCTTATGGCAGGAACGCCAGGGGCCTTTGGAAGGAGAGATCTTCGGATCTTCAGCCGGGCGAGGAGCACGGTGATGGGATGCCGTGGAGGTCCGTGGATGTGGACGGCGGCCTGGCTTGCGTGGGTACCCCAGACGCCGCGTTCGTCATTCGACTGGACGAGAGCGGCAACGGGTGGAAACGAATTCACAACCTGACAAGCCCGGGCCTAGATGAAGGAGGTTCTACGTTTCAAGACTGCGTTGTGGATGGCAACACAATAGCTGTGAGGTACCTCACGGAGAGCACCATCCGCCTTTACCGGTACGATAACATCACCAACAAAGTGTCACATTTTCAGGACATCGCTGGAGTCGACAACACTCACGTCTTGGGGATGAGATTGAGTGGACATCATTTAGTCTATTCTGTAGGGAAGCACGAGGAGGCCGTTGACCGTCACGAAGGGGTCCTCATACATCGACGCGGTGACGTCCAGGGCAAGTTTGATTCCATCCCCCATCAGGTCCTGAACTCATCGTCGTACGCAGGCGGCGACAATGTCGGGCCCGATTGGTCCTTCGGGAGGGCGCTGGCCCTCGACGCAGACCTCCTTGTGGTTGGTGGGCGCGATGGAGGCCACGTCTTCTCGCGGCGGGACGACGGCGAAGGTGACGGCGCCGCGTGGGAGGAGGTGCTGGTGATGGAGGGGCCGTACGATTCTTACGACCTGTCTGGTCGTTACCTGGCCGTCACGTCTGGCGGAAGGGTGTACGCGTTTGACGTTGGGGATTGCGTCCACGTGCCTCCGTCACTGTTGTTGTTATGAGTAGAAATGCTTGTTTCCATAGTGATCTCAATTACGCAGAAACATCCAAGATATTACCAAAGTGACCTGCTCTGATCATAGGTAGATCTATCTATGGCGCTGATGCCGTACCATACCTAGGTACACATCGATGCAGGATGACAAGCAGCGCAGATGAGGAACAAACTCATGGAGAGACCTCATCATATTGCTTGGCATATGGTTTGTCATGCTATTCTAAAGGAAAAGGGTGTTCGCAATGAGTGTTACCATATCATACCACATGATGTCTGCGTGCCGGCATTCATTGAGGCAGTGCTTTCAAGGTGCTCCCTGTGGTGTTGGTATTTGACTGAATCACTTGCGCACACCTCCGAACTAGATTTGCAGTCCCATTCTCCGCTTCTCGTTCCAAAGAGGACCATCTTCATAGATCCATAATTATTCAATGCACAATCGTGGTGCAATATGCAAAAATCAATGCCCATTAGGCTCGTGACATTGCTTGCCGTCCAAAAATCAGCGCAATCTGCACTGCAAGTAGTGTCCAGGTCAAGGCCAATTGCTTCAGGAATCCTCTTTCTTGCGAGCATAATCAACCCCGTTACAGCGTTTGGAGCTTCCACCATGATGGCCACATCGCCACCAGGCGAAAGGTGCTTGAGAGTTGTTTTCAATGGGGGCGACAATATGCTGGGACGCGCAGTCCAGCTATCGTTTCCAGTTCAGAGTCCCGGGGAGGAGTACATCACCGACTCCTGTCCAGCGTCTCATTATCTTGACTTATGCATCCATCCTAGTGACCACCCCGATGGAGACCCAACATTGGCCCAGATTAGAAATCTGAATTCAAAGGGAGACTATCTTTGGAAAGATTACCAAATGGTTAAGATATACCCACCGCCAGACCTTCGAGTGCTCAATGTCGAGAGCCACTTCACACGTTCGATCAGCAACCCCGACGTCCCAGCGTGGAAGGGAATACGATATCACTCACACATCGATAACCTCGATGCCGTGATGCGCCCCTATGCCGAAGCTACACATGGAGATGCGCGTTCTAGTCCAGTTGTTTTGTCCATGGCAAACAATCACGTCATGGACTATGGCAGGGTGGCATTCGAGCTGGAAACGCTACCAGCGTTAGAGAACATACAGCATTTCCTACCTTCTGTTCACGCGATTGGAAGCGGTAGGAGTTGGCTGGAAGCTTCGAAACCAGCAGTGTTGAAAGTTAGAGACACTGACATCCAAGTCTTTGCGGCTTCTAGCGGTTGCAGCGGCACCCCGCCGACTTGGTGGGCAACTGCTGAGAGATCAGGAGTTGTGGGCCTACCCTGCCTGACCAGTAGAGATAATGTTGACCAAGCTATTGCTGTAACGAAAAGGGCAATCGATGCACACCGTAAGAATTGCATAAAAATCCTCAGCGTACACATGGGTCCCAACTGGGCTCTGAAAGGCGAGGACAATGATGATATCAAATGGAGGAGGCAATATGCCCATGGGGTAATCGACCGCTGTGGAGTAGATTTGGTTTACGGTCATTCGAGCCACCACGTGCGTGGCATGGAGTTGTATAAGGGTAAGCTGATTCTCTATGGCACAGGTGACATCATTAATGACTACGAAGGTTTCGAAAACCCAGGAGAGGAAAAGTACAATAGACTGGGAGGGCTGTACGTTGCTGACATCGATCCTGGGTCAGGTGATTTTGTCGAGCTTCAAGTAGTGCCAATGTTTATGAATCGATTGAGGTTAGAACGGTACAGGGAATCATCAAAGATATGGAGTCCTGCAGAGAAACGGCTGGTTGTTGATGCCAAAAGAGGGATGAATATGGCGGCATTCATGAACAACCTCTCTGAAATCGATGCAGGAGGCAAAAGATCAGCACTGATGATGACATACGTAGGCGAGGGCACTTCTAGCATACCTGGTGGTCCTGTCTTGGTGTCTTCGGAGAAAGCTCGAAGGACGAGTTAAGAATGAACAGTTTCGGCAGTGGTTGAACTCTGCTTCTCATATTTGAGTGAAATGCGTGTTAAATATCGATTGCATGAGTCAGAGCTGGCACTATTTGCTCAGAAGAAGGACAACAAACACCAATCTACATGAAGACAAGAGACCGTTCCTGGTCAAATGATTGAAAACACTTATAAATGAGCTTGCATTGTATTTTCAATGAGTATACTTCAGCATACAATTCTCGAACGAAATAGCGTTGTCGTCCTGTTGTCGGTCGTCATTTGATATCGATCGAGCTGAGGTCGTTCAATTATATCAGTCGATTTGACATCGATCTTTCAGTCGATCTGAAGTATTCTCCAGCGTACCTCCTTGTGCATCGTAATTCTGTGCAGGAGATGTTGTGCGCGAGAAGACAGCACCTACCAGGGCCACAGGGAGATACATATATATCATTGTGCCAAGTGCCCAGGGAACATTTTCTCGTGCCTCGTGGACGTGGGAAGATATCATGATCCAAAGGTGGAAACGCTGAATTGATAATTCATTTTCACCAGCCATTGAAATAATCCACATGAAGTGCAAATTATTATTGTTTGACTTGAGAGCGATTGTAACTTCTTCTTCTTTTAGAGTCTCCAACGGATCCGATCCGCGTGACGGTAATCTAGTTACAATACTAGAAAATCGCAATAGCTCCGCATCCCATCACTGCCAAGAACATTGCTGAGCCAAGAAACAAACACTGCATCGACGACGCATATTAGCCAAACGAGAATCCGAATCCGAACTGCACGCTCCTCCTGGCATCCCTCGGTCCGTACCTCAAAGGGACGGCGTAGGTCGCCTCGGCCCTACCCATGGGCGTCGCTGCGCTCACGCCCCCGCCGACGCTGAACCGGGTGGAGTTCAGCACCCTGCCCCACGTGCTCGAAGAGAGTAACGGCGACAAGGATGTCATGTTGAGGTTCGAGAGGGAGGAGACGCACGTCCCGGCGTCCGCGAAGGCGAACAACCGTCCCCCGTTGCTCCTCAAGAAGGCCAGGGCTGACGGGAAAGGCACCGATGCAGCCAGCGTGGCGGAGTAGGAGAGGTCCCCGCCCAGGGCGTCGCCGCCGGGGACGCCGGAGCCTCCCGAGGAGGATCTCGGCCCCACCCCACAAGGCAGAAAGCCACGCAGCCTCCCGGGACCGCCGAGTTGAAACCGATCCGAGAGCGGCACGCCATTCTTCGCGCCGTTCGTGGGGATGAGGCCACCGAACGAGAGGGGTCTGACCAGCCCGGCGTCGATCTTTGCGTGCAACGTGACCCCCATGACCGAGTCCTCCTCGTCCTCTACCATCACATCCCCATTATTGACGATGCCATCGTTGTACTCGCTCTCGCCAATGCCGAACGCAATCATCCTCATCAGCTCCAGCGGGCAGTGCCAGGCCCATCCGCCCCTCACCTTCCAATATCCCACGTCCCCGGGCGGCAACGCCAGCTCGCCCACGAGGTGTGCATCCCTCCCCATGGTGGGGTCGTACCTGTCGTCAACGAAGCATCCGTTGGTAAATATGCCGGCTGTGATGGAGTGCTTAAGGTAGGTTCCGGCGCAGGAGGCTATTTCGGGCGAGCAGTCCAGCGCGAAGGGATGCCGCGACGATCTGCGCGGCAACACGTCCCGTAATTGTGCACTCCAATCAATAAACATGTATGGACCAGCCATGGCCTCGGGAGGCGTGACGCTGGGCCTGTTCGCCAACACTCCATCCGTGGAACCAAAAGACGTCCTCGAGGCACCTCTCGCGTGGTTCGCTAATCGCACGCCAATGCTTCGAACGAATTCCTTACAGGAGCGCGTCGATTCGTAATCCTCGTCGTTGAATGTTGCATGTATACCTAATACCGTATGAGAGCCTCCGCCGAGAGATTGCTCATCGAGCGCACTATCCATGTCGTTTTCTGTTGCCTCTGTGGCCTCCAATCTGGGATCGCTCGGCATCAGCCAATGATAGAGCCCCCCTCCCTTCTGGAAGTAAGAAACTAAAGGACGATCGTGTACAAATCGAAAGGTGGCGCTGCCGGTCTGATCCACCAGGTAACTGGCGCTGGTAGTGTCCGCATATCCGGTCATGTTCAATAGAGATGCAGACGTCTCGAACTGCATTTTTGGTAGCTCTCCCAGAGTTCCGGAGCTGGAGGAGCCGCCTCCAAAGGAGGCCAGCCCACCCGAGAGGTCGTCGCTGTTGACCCCTCCCCCGATGTACAGCTTGTACCATTTCTTCTCCTTGAGATCTACCGTCAGGCTGTACCTCTCACCGCCTCCTTGGTTCTGATTGCCGCTTTGATCGTCATCAGTAGAATTTTCAGCTCGCTCGCTCTGACTTCGTGTCCCGATCTCCACCCGAACAGTGTCGTAGCAACCCGTGCCCTCGAGGTCGCGAACGAATCGACCTATGGATGCCGAGTGTCCTTCCAGCGTCGATGCCAGAGATTCGGATCCTAGCGGCGCACCCAGAGGAACACCAGCCTCGAGGAGCCGCGCATTCACAAAGTCTGACGACGTTCTCGACGGAGACGACCCGATGGCACTACTCGATTTATCACCATCCCCGCTATCCGAATCCCCATCGGAGGAAGAAGTGGTGACCCGAGCAGGATAATCCAAGGGCAGCTTGTACGAGGCGAGGAAATTCGCCCTCCGCGCGTTCAATTCCTGCAGCAGCCGTTCGCGATGAAGGCGCAGGCGCTCCTCCCGTAGGACGCGGAGGCGCTCCGAGTGGGGCGTCGGCGGTGGGCCCGGATGGGACGACATGGTCGGAATGAAGCGCGAACTGGGCGGGGTCGTGGGGTGGAGGCATCGGTATGATGGCTGGGCGATGGCGATGGGGCGCGGCGGGGGGCGGGGGGCGGCGGTGAGCAAGAATCTTTGCTTCCACGTGGCGAAATGCTGACCCCATAATATCTCCTCACATCGTTCGAGACATAGATACCTAGAGGTACGTAAAATATGCCTACTCAGTACTTATTCCCACGAAGTGCGAAGGAAATTGTATCGCTAAACACGGTTTTTCCAATTGTTGTTTCGCCAGCCCGCCCCTGTTATGTACAAAGAGGCCCGCCTCTGCCTGTACACGTGGAACTACCGGGTAGCCAAGCCCAAGCAACGGCAACGGGCTACAGGGGTGGCACCCGGGCACCAGCCGCCCAGCGCCCAGCAGCTCTAGACAACACCAGGTATTGTACCTGCCGAGCCCGTCCATGCCACAGTCTACATAATATAATATGCCCCCGCCCCCGGATCCAATAGAACAAAATAACTCTGGACCACGAAAACTTCACTATGCATCAAGTTTGGCCCAAGCTTGTTGGGATAGGTACCTAGTGATAATGAATCTGACAGGAGGAGGCAGAGGAAGAGGATGTTTAGGAGGAGTTCGTGATAGACAGCCAAGGTAGAGCCAGTCACCAAACCAAAGAGATATCAGCTGGCAACACAGCTCAATGCTATCTTTGTTAGCATTAGTGACTTTTGCTCTGACTTCCCGCCTATACGAGGTGTTGCAGTCCAGGAGAGGGCAACCACAACATGAAATTTTGCTCAACATGGGGGGAATTAGAATTACATTTATGATTGCCAGTTTATTGTCAGAGCACAAACACAAGTGTATGCGTTGCAATTAGAATCAAGGACAAGGGCAAGGACAAGGACAAGGACAAGGACAAGGACAAGGACAAGGAAAGGAGGGTCAGTGTCAGGGGACAATAACTACTCAAAGTCAAAGAAATGTTGCATGGGAAACTATTGTCTAACCGCTAGATCTCTACCTGAACCCGGCTAGCATCAATTAATTAATCAATAATAGATGGGAACAAATCCCTAGAATCAGCCTAAGCTAAGGCTAAGACTATAGATACCATGCTCTCCGTGAAGAAGAGATACCTCATTTGAGAACTTGTAAGTTTGAACATACTTCACCTTCACATGTAACACAGGCCGGATTTTGTTTGCTCTACCTCTACCCCCTCGCTCTTGCATAAAGCACAAACACAGGTAAAGCCAGATTGACTAGTGCTAGTGCTAGTACAATGATCATAATGATGCTTGTTCCGCCGAATTCAACGTCAGCATGAGTGGTAGTAAAAGTAGCTGCACACTTACTTGAGTTCTAAGGTTATGTGGTGATTCTATCTGAAATTCATCATTTTGATTCATTGGACAAACTATACTCTTGTGGACCTCTTGCTAGCCATGTGAATAGATAGCCGAGACCGAGAGATATTTTGGGGTCAAATCAATACTATGTAACATGCTGGCATATGGTAATAGCGCTGCGCATGCTCTTTGCATAGTTCGACTTGATCATCGATAATGTGTCGTTATCTTCTGCTCGCTACTCTTCTCTGATTGAGACAACACATTGGATACTTTTTCCCGCCGGTCAGAAAGCCCAACATAAGAGAGAGCTCACCTTGGTGATGGCCTGCCCAGCCGGCATCGCTGTCATTAAACTGGTGGCATGGCTGGTACCATGACAAGAGTTTCCTTTTTCTGTCTCATCACTGGCAAAAACATCTTGCAGGGTGATTTTGCTGAGCTGGCCGAGCAAGGAAGCGACTCCACAGCCTCCACTCTAGGACACACTCTACTATCGAACCAACCACGATCCTGCAGGAGTGGGTCCGAGCCAATAGTTAGCTCAAATTATCACCAGGGCCACCTTAGTCCACTTCAAGGCCATATGCAATCCCAAGAAAGGTGCAATGTAGCCAACCGCGTATCGCCAGCGGCAACCGGCAACACACAACGCACACACAATCGATTGCACTAAACAAGCGATTTGCTGTGGTCGCCTCCACCACCTCCTCTCAGCGGTCTGCTCTCTCCTCCCACCTTCGACGCTCGGTAGGACCTCCTAGCACTCCTCACCTTCCTCCGAATCCAGAGAAAGAGCGTCGATAACACTAGCGCCACCCCAGCTCCTCCCGTCATACCATGGAACGCATCAATTATGTAGGGGTCGAAGGTGTCGGTCAATATCGTCGTGGGAACGAGAAGATTCCAGCTGATCCACAGCTGGTTGTTGCCAGGAGGTACGGCATGAGCACGTTAGATCCCGCGATGCTTTTGAAGGATGATAATACAATGCAGAAATCTTTTCATGCACGTTTGCACCATTTGACATTTGAGTCATTCACATAATGGGCACAGAAAACATAAACTCACCAACGCCCACGCGACGACCAGAGGTATCGTATGATTTGGCCTCTCCATGCATATGAGACAACTTGCCGACACCATCAAAAGGATGGCCAATGAAGCCGCCGCGGCAGCGACCAGCGTCCCCTCCCCGAATCCCAAGCTCACTAAAGCCACGTTGACGTTCACGCAGAAAGCGGGCAATATCCACCCCAGATGCAATTCGAACGGGAACTGCAACGCCCAATAATCGCTCGCACTCGAGATTATTGCCTCCCTCGAAACGAGCATGTATTGCCAAAAGACTATGACCGATAATGGGAGCAATATGAAACCCATGAGGGCGGCACTTAACGGTATGCCGTCGTACGCGAAGGCCGGACTCCACGCGGTCATGGCCACGCACGTCGCGACATAGAACCAGCTCACTCCCCGTACGGTCAGGGGATGCTCCCTTTTCGATCTATTAAGGAGGACGGACGCCACGAAGAACGCCTCGAATAGAAAGATGGGGAACCAAATGAAAAAAACCTTCCCGGCCGGAGTTATCAGCGTCGGATACTTAGCCGAGATTGCGGCGTTGTCCTGCTCCTCCGTGAAGCGGATTGAGAAGGGTCCGTAGCCAAAGGTCTCGAGGGCGTTGAGGACGTAGGCGAGGGCGTTGGCAACGCTCAGGATGCGAGCGTAGCGCGACGGTGCCACCATGATCGAGGCCCTCCTCTCTCCTCAGCGCCTCGATTGAGGAGACCGGCAGGCAAAAAACCTTTGGCGTGACCCCATGCCCAGCCGAGCCGCTGCCATGCCGTGTGTTCGTTCACAAAATGAGCTGTGCCCTGACCTGAGAGCGCTACGAGAGAGATTCTCGAGCCAAGCTATGGTGCATGGAGGGGTTGAGTGCAGGTGAAATAGGGAGAGGGGAGAGGGGAGAGGGCGGAGGGCCGGGGGGACCGGGGACCGGGGAGGACTTAGTAAAAGGGGGAGGAGCGCGAGTAGCGAGTAGCGACAGCGGTAGGTATCTATCGTTGCGAGGGGTGAGGGGTGCGTGCTCGTTGCTCCAAGTTTACGTGTGCCAACTCTCTAGCTTTGACCTTTTTTCGAAATATATCCCGCTCGCTATTCCCTCGTACCCCACGCGCGATTCCCGACCCAAATAACACGAGCGAAGCATGGGAATGCGTTGGCAACCAAGATGAGCCACAATGACGCCTCCGCCCCTCCGCCGGACCGGTCCAACGGTCATTCACTCCTCCACTTGGCCGGTCGACCCATCGAGACCCCTGGACCCAAGGCGGAACCGTAGGATTGGCCCCAGTAGCCCCCTCGTCCATTATCTAGGTGATCCTCGTGTTATTTTATTTTGTTGCAATCAACGGAGAGCAATTGTCGTTCTCGTCGACGAAGTAACGTCCCGGCGGTGGCGTCAATGTTGTTGTTGCCATGCCATCATGGTGCCATTGCTGTGCCATCGTGTCCTCGATAATTTTCTGTTGTTGGGGCGTTGCATGGTTTCATTCTCACTGTCTTTATCTTGTGGCGGTCTCATTCTCTTTGACCCGCTGATGGCATCATGATTTCGTTTCCAATCCTCGTCTCTGACTGTCGTTTATTTGTTTGCCTTGGAGCATTTCGAACATGATATCCTCGGATAAATCCCGCCAAGGACGCCCCTCGCTTTAAAGGCGTCGATGATGACGGCGGCTGCCTCCAACGATTTCGAAGGTGGCAATGGCATCGTCCGTTGATATGTCTGATGTCCGTGAACATAGCTGAGCGTGGGATGTTGAATTTCCCCGTGGGCATATCACAGGATGAACGAATCGGTGGTGGCGGGAGGAAGAGGGGTCTGAGAAAGTTGGTGACTAGTGTATCATCGCGATGTCATCGCCTGGGATCATAGACCAACACCCAACACCATGAGCAATGGCACATCTATTGGGTATCGGATGCTCCTTCTTTTTGGAGGGAGGCAATAAGTGTCATGTCGCGGGCCAGCCTAGGGTGCTGGCTAAGTGAATGGTGAAAGGCTGAGACATTTCCACTGGAGGGTGTGCGGGATATCCTGATTGTGTGGTCTTTTTTGTTTGCTCTTGGTATTCCCCTTGCTCACTCTATTATCTGAGCCAAAACATTGGGCAAGGAAGAGATGTCGTGAGGGAAAGGAAAACGAATTGAGAGCATCCGCTGCTCAGATAAATGTTCAAATGTAATGAAGGGGGAGGGATGCCACTGATTTCTTTCAGCGTTCGGTTTTGATTTAGGGAGATAGCAGATTTAGAGAGAAGAATGATGACGCAATGTAAGGTAAAAGCCTGGTAAAAGCATAGTATCCGTGGTGTTTTATGGTTTTGGAATAGCCACGTTAAGACCTAAACAACAGTCATAAGTCATACACAATCAATGTACACTCTAGGTATTGTCCTTTACCATTACAATCCTACGCATGCATAGGTACTTTCACTTTCACACTGTTGTCTGAATCACATCAATTCCACTCTACCATGTCGCGCCGGGCGTTCTTTTTGTATCCAGTTCAATAGTGCTCTGATTCGAATGCAGATACATACTGTAGCATACCGTGGTAACAATTGCTCTTCCAGAGTTCCAAACCCCATGCTCTGCGTGGATTGCTGATAAGAGGTGCAGCGCTCCACCAGATTTTGAGCTCATCATTGATCTACTTGCGCTGTTTCAGATCCCACAGTTGTCAGACTTATTGCAAATCCGACACACAGCAACACTTCTTGCTCCGATTTTGAGCAAACGAAACAACAGAGCATTCCCCTGTCCCCTCTCCCTTCCTATTGCCAAGTCTACTTCCCACCCTTCCATTTGGAGCACACCCTCCGATCCTTGGTTGTCAATGACACCCATCAACAATGAAATATTGAACAGACATCAATGAACTGAGGAACCTAGATTGCCGATGCTCATTGGGGGTGCTGATTGACGACCGTGGCCTGTGGTGCTCACCCCTCATTGCAAATCGTCGACGGAAGGGGTCCCCCCCCCCTGAATTGCGGATGTGGAAAGGCCCGGCAGATGGCAGTATCATGGGGTTTGTGGCTCAATCCCACTGGACATCAGGGTGGGCGTGACGGGGATGGTGGTGGTGGTGGGCTGGCCTCGCTCTGCCTCGTCTCGGTCGCCAGTCGCCAGCTGTCGCCGGGACCACGAAGTGAATGAGGCGAGGCGCGCACAGACGCCCCTCCCGCTAGCTTTCCCCGCGATAAAAATGAAAATGCGGACGGCGGCGAATCCTATCCGTTCCCCCTTGGGTCCAGGGGTCTCAAACGGTCAACCGGCCATGGTGGAGTGCGCCGCAACCGTCGGACCGGCCCTCCGGCGTCGTCTTTGTCGTGGAAATGAGCATTGAATTACTACTAATAAAATGTTACTACGAATCGTCTGAAATTAGTTTCACAATTCTAAAAATACGAATCGACAAAAAAAGGTCGATGCGCGAGAGTGGGCACAGGTAAAGTTGCTTGTGCCGCCACGAGAAGAGAGAAGAGATGAGATCTTTCTTTGCAAATGTTCACCAGAATACTAATTCCTCCATAGGAAGATCTCAAACCATAGAACCTGTTCTATGTCCCGAACGCACTCATTTTAATGTTGGCCCCTTCCATTTTTCTTGTATCGATTTCCAGTAATTATTGAGGGTTTATATTTAAAAAACGATTTTGACCTGAGCGTCTCGAAATACACACATTGTATGCAATCAGGGGAGAATTATTCAGCGGCGTGCGATTCACCATGTCACAATGAAGAGGTCCCTGAAGGGCAGGCTTCAGGGATCAAAAAGAGGTCCATGAAAGGGTGCCCTTTACGACTCAGTGTGCTCGCCAACAATATGAAACATCTCCTGTCGATCCACGTCACTTCTTACATCGCTTCTTCAACCTTCCATCACTGGCCGGTGGGGCGATGACCTGTGCTGCAGGCGGGGCGACAGCCGACGCATCGCTGAGCTACATCCAGATCCAGTCGTCGCCGGGCACGGCGTCTCGGCATCGACGGCGGCCACGACTGCGGGAATGGGATTGCTGCGTTCGAACAGCCGCGACCGGACTCGCGAGGAGGTCGTCGGACGGAGCCGCAGCCATAGACGTCGCCACTGGGTCACGGTCGGCCGCACGACAAATGACCGAGAGGGTCACGGCCTCGGAAGGGTCCGGCGAGGTCGGGCGTGTTGTCTTCCATTCATTGACAACGGGTTGCTTCGCTTCAACCAAGCTTCAAGATAGAAGTTTCAGTTGGCGACAGGGCACCCTTTCAGGGATCTCTTTTGGTCCCTGAAGGGCACCCTTCAAGGAACAAAAAAGGTCCCTGAACCTGAAGGGCAGGCTTCAGGGACCTCTTCTGGCCCCCTAAAAGGATGCTCTGACATCTGTCATGTGGCCTCATTGACAGACCTCATTGATGTGTTCAATCTTCAATCGCATGCTGAGGCGAGTGGTATACAATTTTTGAGACACCAATTCTTTTCAAAAATGTTTTAACTATTAATACCCTCTTGAATTCCCTGCACAATATTTTTACAGGCCGAAATAGGATCAAAATTCGAATTCTATTTTGGCCTGTAAAAATATTTTGCAAGGGTGTAAAAATGAGAATGACAGACAGACGTTTTTATGGGACGGATTTACACCCCCATTTTACACCCCATTTAAGTACACACAGGTCTCAATCTCAATCAAGATTCTACGTAAAATATATATTTATTCCTACAATTTTGAGCTTGGATTGCTGACTAACACTAACAGTAACTCTTTTTTTCGCAACGATCAGACATCAGACCCATGAAGACCCCCACTCACGCAGAGGTCTCATGTGTTGGTATAAGATTTTGTGACGAAACAAACAACAAACAAACAACGTATCCCTCGGCCGGCTCGATCGTATGCCTGGAAAAGCTCTCACTGAGCAATTCTCCAGCTTGGATTCAGACATATCCACTCTCTCGCATCAAGAGAATCAACTGAAGAGATGCATGGTGTACTAATGGCAGTATGGTTTTGAGAATGCCAAGTGAGTCATAAAAAGCAGCCTGATTATGATTATGATTGCTATGAGGGGCGGGTGAAAAGTCTGAGTGTGGGGGGCTCAATCTCAATATCTGTGGCTGTGTTGTTCTCTGTACAAAAATGACTAAGGACTTGGGTATCATAGAACCAACAATCTGGCAACAGTTTACTGAAAGTCTCAGTATCAGCATATGGGCTGATGGTTTGGGTTTGGCCAAAAGGTCATGATGCACAAGGACATAGATACATGGTAGGCCTTGCCAAGAGCTTTGCCGAAGAAGATAGGATCATTACTGAAGAAACAGATGAGTGTGATAGTAATAATTTATGGTGGATAGTCATTTGTTTTATATGTAGCCATAACAGGGGATCCCAATGTCAATAGATGAAGTATTTTGTACCAACATTCTGTTTTTCGGAAAACTTCTGTAGAAACCTAGTAGGTATGTTTCTACAGAGGCGTCTAAAATGGTCCGGGTGTTCCACCCCTGCGTATGCAGACATAGCAGGGTGTTCCGTTTTTATGTGAGTTATTGGCATTGTCGAAAATATTTTCACGTTTTTGGCAGATCATTAATATTTTAGCTAAAATAGGCAAAAATAGAACCAAAATATACGAATAATATATTTACAAGAAACAAAAAATGTACAATTCAAAAATCTGGGGCACACTCATTGACTACATGTTATCATCTCTACATCTACATTCATGGTTCAGTTCAACACTGTTATTCTTCATATCCTGTGAACTCGTCTACAGACAGACATCAGAATCTGAATGTTCCACTGATACTGATAGAAGAACAGAATTCAAAGGAATTATTGTCAGAAACAGCGCCTGTCCACCCGAAGCTTGCAGCTGCCACACCACAATAAATATAAAATAAAACTTCCTGACTGTTCAATTGAAAGCACACAAGATGCACATTGTCATTGTCATCAACAAAGTACTGCATACTATTACTATTTTCAAGTGACAACAACAAATAGAGACAATGTAACACCCACATCAAATGGATTTGTATTTGCAAGACAATGTCGTCCTAGAAAACCTTTCACACTACCTTCATATACCCAAATTGCCTTAGAAAACGTGTGCGGTTCTTTGAAACGTGACTAGTCTGCAGATCCGG
>JALLBE010000513.1:0-15793 GCA_036939795.1 Thalassiosira mediterranea
CACGCTCCAGCCACACGCTCGGCTCCAACGTCCAACGGCGCTCACTTTGCTCCTTCCCGCGGCCGTGGCCATCATCCTCCTACCTATCAACGCTCTCTCTCAGTGCTGCCCCACTGCTCTTGTATTCGTTCAAAGAAGAGCCGACATAATGTCGTTCAAGGGGAATGAAGGTTTCAAAGGACTCGGGGCACCGGTTCTGGATAGCGAGGCTTCGGGTGAGTTACGACGTACGACGGCGGCACCGACATGACGTTTCTCTTGCATAGGTCGCCAGTAAAAAGATCTCACTCCGCCTCCTCTACCCTTCGTGCACGAAATCAGTGACTTCCACTGACAAGCGCGTCCTTCTCGGATCGGAAGATCTCAATGCTGCGTCTGGTGTAAGTCGTCAGCATTCGTCTCCAAAATATTGTGGCCGTGTCATCTCCAGCGGACACAGTACATTTTTTTTATTATGCATGTTATGATACGTGTAATGATATTTCTTCATGCTCGGAATGTTTCCACACCTAACTGTAGTCGTCATTCCTCTCCACTTTATCGCAGCCTTTCAATCTATGCTGCGGTGAAGCGTACGCACGCTTCACTGAGCTGAAGCGACTCAAACTCCATCCTGGAAACATGACAAAGGAGAGGGATGCAGTGAGTATGCTAACAAGTGAAGCAAAAATGAACCCTTTACTGTTGAGGCATAGGCGCGATGAATTCTTATCTCACGAAATTTAATCAACATTATTTATTCATGTCAATAATGCCCTGTGATAGGTGGAAAGCTGCTCGGCTGATGTCTACAAGGGCATTCAGGGTTCTTGCTTGGAACAGTTCGAGGCAGTTAAATCTTGCTTGAGTGATAACCCAAAGAATTGGGCTCAGTGTGCCATGGTCAGGAGGGAGCTGGAAGTGTGCTCTGTGAAGAACAATCTCGGAGAGTTGAAGAAGTCTTGAGGGCAGGTTGTTGACGCTGAACCAAATAAATCACTTTTCAGCTGTGTTATGGGTGTGGTTAAAATTTTTGGTGGGAGGGGGCAAGAACGAGTGGTTCCATGATTGGCTGTAAATCTGTGGGGGGGCTGGGCACAGTTGCACGAACTGCATCGACATGTGAACGAGTCGGAAGTTAACATTAGATTTTGGTACAATATTGCAAGGATCCATGGTACAAATCCTACCAGCATCCCCTTTGCTTCGATGGCAAAATCAAGTGCATACTTGCAGTCTTGCACAAATGTACAAGCCCTGAGAAAAATGAAACCTGAGCAGGGTCTCAGCTGAAAGCGGGGAGGGAGGGGGTTCGAGCAAGGAGTAAGAGATGTGGCATTATTTTTGACCCCCCCCCCCCTGCTCCTGCCCCGATCTCTCGTGCAGAGGAGGAAAACCTGGAGGCTCAGTTGTACCTATGGTATTGACTCTGCGGTCAGCTGTGTCAAATAATACTTGACACATCAATCAAGAATCCTCCCAGCCATGTCATCACACTGCCCACTACAAAACGCCGGAGCCACCTACATGCTTTAACTGTACTCGCAGATATTCGCCCCCTCCCGCTGCTGGCTGCCCGCCGGCCCCTGGTCCCTCTGGGGCCCTCCATCCTACTTATGTACTTGGGCCTGGAGGCTGGAGGCCTGGAGATAAAAAGATAAAAACTAAAAACACCCGACCCGCGCGCCCAACCGACCCAATCAAATACCACATGACTAGGTACCCGACCTTACCCGACGGACACCCACTACCCTCGCTCGCTCCTCACATGGACGTTTCTTTGAATCTTCGAAGAAAGGGGTATGTAAATATTTCATAAATAATTTATACTAAAATAACATTTAGATTTTTCTGAGTTATGCATAGTTATACGTTTGTACATGAAATTCCGGGGTACAATAATTAGATATTTTATAACTTCTTACCACAAGGCTATTCTGACACGCACGCAGCGCCGTTGTTGTTTGCAACAGAATCATTTTTCATCAATTGACCTCAATACGAACAACATAATTTGCCGATGCGGTGCGCCAACACGTGCCAAGATCGCAGTAGTACGATAGGCAAGCGACGAAAGAAAACCCACACATCAATTCGACAGAAGATGGCTCCCGTGCCGTGGCAGACGGCCGCAGCCACGCTGACGGCAGCCGTGTATGTCGGCGGGTTCGCCGTCGCGTGTGCCTCGTCATTTTCTCATCGCTCCGTCGGCGCCGACCGCGCTGCCTTCCAGCATGCGGTTTCGCCATGGGGCCGCTCCATTGCGGGCACGAGCCCGACATCTCGGTCACCGAGACATTGCGACGGAATCCCCGCTCAGGGCACCAGCTTCCAGCCTCTGGCAGCATTGCCGAGATCCAAATTTAGCACCGCCCTCTTCGTCGAGACAAGGGAACGCGAGGCGGTGAATGGAGAAGTCAACGGAGAAGCCAATCCGCTTGAGCTTAATGGCGAAGGCACGAATGGCAGTTCCCCTCCCCCGGCAAATGGCGCCAAGAAGGAGGCCAGTGACAGTCCTGCCTCGACGACGCCTACAGGAAGCGGCGACCTCGTCGACTTCTTCGAACAGATCTTCCAGGATTCCGGCGATGGCAACCCCCCGACAAGCGGTGACGCCATGATCGACATCCAGAGGTCCATCGAATCCCTCACAGTGGGCGCCGAGGAGAACAACGTTCCCGATATACTAAACCTGACCGTGGACTTCGCCAATCAGATCTACCAAAACATGACGGAGAGCAGCGGGACGCCGTCGAACGTCGACCTACTCGCATCCTCGTCGAGCGCATTCTCCGAGGATCTCCCAGCCGAGATCACTGACTCGATCACGGAGCTCTTCCGTCAGATGGAGGTCTCTCTGGACGAACGATTCGCGGAGGTGTGCGAGGAGATCGCCTTTTACGACGTCCAGGGCCTGAGGTCGGACAGGGACGTGTTGCCCGGACCGAAGAGACCGTTGGAGGAGGATTACGAGAGGATGAGGAGGGAGGGCGAGGAGGAGCGCAGCAGGCGCAGGAAGGAGAGGGCGAAGCAACTGAGGCAGCTCAGAAAGCGTGGTCGCAACAGGAGCTCGGAGAGCGCGGCATTGCAGTCGAACGCCACGGTCACGGACACTTCTTATATGGATGAAGTCGCCATCACGAGCAAGCGTCTGCGCACGGCTGAAATCATGCGGAACTTCAATGTGGCGCCCATCTACTACACCATCGCCCTGGCGATGCGATGGATCCAGAAGGCGTCAGTCCCGCCGATGGCAATGCTCATGTTCTTCCGGGGCCTCGCCTATCCCCTCAAGTGGAGGGAGGGCGGAAGGAAGGCCGCGGCCAGGAGCAGGCTGTTCGGCCGTCGAAAGGCCGCTGTCCCCAGCGGCGACGTGAGGACCAAGACCTTCGGTGACGAGCAGGTGGCCGACGAGGAATTCATCCAGGGGTGGAAGCGCACAGGAGAGATCGCCGCCAAGGGGAGGGGGGGCAGGGCCCTCGCGTCGTTCCGACGCTCGGCCGAGATCTGGTTCTACTTCAGCTCCTTCTACATCAAGGACGCTTGGATACTGAAGAATTACAACAGCGGCAGGTGGACGAGGGAGAAGTTCGAGCAGGAGAGGGGGAAGCTGGGAGCGCAGCTGACGCAGAATCTGTTGCGGCTCGGCCCGACATTCATTAAGGTTCGTGCGAAGAGAAAATCTAATGTTTTTCTTGTGTCTATCACTGGGGAAGATCAAATCCTTCGCACACCATGCTCACACCATTTGTGTATCCTCTCTTTCCACTACCTACTCGCAGCTTGGGCAAATCTTTTCTACCCGAATCGACATAGTGCCGAAGGAGTATATCGAGCAGCTGAAGCTCCTCCAAGACAATGTGCCTGCATTCTCTGGTGAAAAGGCGCAATCAATCATTGAAGCTGAACTGGGTAAACCCATTAATGAGCTCTTCGACACTTTCAACACTGAGCCTTTGGCTGGTAAGTCCCTCGTCAACAGTGCTTTGATTATTTAGCCACTGATTTCCTTAACACATCATAACTTTTCTCCCTTTCAGCGGCCAGTTTGGGACAAGTTCATGTTGCCACAAAGGGGTCCGAAACTTTTGCAGTGAAAGTCCAACGTCAGTACCTGAGAGAACTCTTTGATGTTGACTTGGGTCAATTAAAGCGGTTGGCTGGGTTTGCAGATGCTGTTGATCTGACTTCTGAGGGAGGCTTGATGGATGCAAACACACGCAGAAGTTGGGTCAGTGTTTACTTTGAAATGAAGAGGTTACTGTATGAAGAGATTGACTATATGAAGGAGATCGAGAACTGTGATAGATTCCGGTGAGTATGCCCTCTCTCAGTACCCCATGATATTCTTAGCAATGTGCCATCTCATCATGCTTTTCGATTCCCACCTCAGCGAGAACTTTGCAAAGCAGCCTAAATTTTCACACATCAAAGCCCCCAAAACCTACCACGAATATACAACAGACAAAGTTCTCACGATGGAATATTGCCCTGGTATTAAGATCACAGATACTGAACGTCTTCGCGAAGAAGGTCTTGACCCTGTTGAGGTCAGCAAGAAGTCTGCTGAGTCATTTTTGGAGCAGTTGTGCCGTCATGGTTTCTTCCACTGTGATGTGAGCACCCCAGCCTGATTCTTTACTTCCATTCCATGCCTATTTCATCGTACTGAATTCCTTGCTTTTGCATGATCATAGCCCCATCCTGGAAACGTCGCAGTCCAAAAGCTTCCAAATGGGGAGGCAGGGTTGATCTTTTATGACTTTGGAATGATGGATGAGTTTGGAGCTGTCGAGCGAAAGGGTCTTGTGGACTTCTTCTTCGCTCTATACTACGATGCTGATGTAAAAGACGCCTGTGATGCTCTTGAGCGTCTTGGAATGCTCCGCAAGGGTGTAGACCGCATTTCTGTTGAGAGAGTTGGAGCTGATTTCATTGATCGTTTCCGTAAGTCTTGGTGCATGAATACACAATCGCTCATGTTGGTTAATACCCCCATCTCATTTACATGTTTCGGTCTCTCCAGAGGCGACACTGAAGAGTGGAAATCAATGGGAGGCTGATCTGCCTGCAGAAGAGCAGAAAAAATTGAATCGTCAGAGGAGAAAGGACTTGGGAGAGGAATTTCTTTCCATGAATGCTGAAAGTCCCTTCATTTTCCCACCCACATGGACTTTTGTGCTGAAGGCTTTCTTTACATTAGATGGAATTGGGAAAATACTTGATCCAAAGTATGATCTGACGCGACTGACACTTCCATATCTGAAAGAACTGTTAGACTTGAAGGATGGGAATGCATTCCAAACCACTCTATCACGTGTTTTGAAGCGGGCTGGTTGGAGACCCGTGGATATCAACATGGCCATTACTCAACCTCGAAGGGTTGGGAAAATCGAGGGGATTGTTACTAGGCTGGAAAAGGGAGAGCTGAAACCCCGCGTGCGGGCAATGGAGGTGGAGAGGATGATCGAGCGGAACAAGCTGGTGCAGTCAAACATTTTCAGCGCCGTGCTCTCGTGCCTGTTCCTCAACTCTGCTGTATCAATGGCCACACTGGGCCAGAATATCATTGGCGCTAAGCCATTGACCAAAACCCTTTTCGCCGCGGCTATCACGTTCGGGTTAAGGGTCCCGTATGGTGTATTTGTGAAGCTTCGAAAGCTTGATGAGTACAACGAACGTTTTGGTATTTCCTCGAAATAATATCTTTCGATGTGGATGCGCTCTCTGTTGTAGGAAGTACAACCATGTTGCCTATTGTATCATTCGCTGACGTAAGGATTTGAAGGCAAGCTAGTTTTCTCTGTATGTAACATTAAATTATCTTTCCCAACAGATAGGAGTGTTTGGTGAAGTATGGCAAACGGCATTCTTCGACTCGCATCAACAACCTCACTCCAATAACCCAGAAAACAGCCACTTGCCAATCAAGCCTTCGATGACCGACCAACCCGGCAATCAGTGTCTTGTGGGTTGTGGGCACCATGTTAGATGTAAAAGGTTGCGAAACGAGACTAGTCAAACCATTCGTGCTAAGGATGGAGAGTCATCTCTCTAGAATAGTCACTAGTCAGTTGCATTCAAGATCTACTGAAATCGTTTCGTTGATAACTGCACATGACATAACCTTGACCTAACTGTACTGACGTTCTTGCAGATTCAGCCAACAATTGTGCCAACGACTTCTCGGTGGCCACCATAAATCTATCCTAGCCAACGATTGCGCCAAAACGTGTTCAGCATCTAACCCAACGACTGTTCCAGCTGTTGTATGTTTGCCTTTCCTCTGATGAGATGAGATACTTTTGTCTATTGAAGAGATGTACATTCCTCAACATGTGCACTATCTACTGATCACACGAGTATTGCTGACAAGGAACTACATACTGCGGTGAGCAATTTTATGCCCGTAAATAAACGAAGGCAGGGTCCCGTACCTGGTGCCTCTCTTTCGGCCGAAATGGATGTGCAATCCCCTCTTTTCCTAATCTTACTTACGGTCTCGAACATCGAAACGATCTATTCTCTTGTGAATATTGCTCGACTGCGCAGGATCATCACCTCAACGTAGCATCGATCCATTTTACACTTTCACGCCATGGGACCCAACCGTACCGCCGCACGGACCCTATCAAACCGCGCATATACCTGACACAGCACGGCCCAAACGACGACAACGTGCGTGGCACCGTCCTTCACGAATTTCATAGGATCGTGAAACAGCGTGAACGGCCAGGGACACTCGTCGAACATCCTTTTGTCGCTCTTCGGTATCTGCGAAAGCGCGTGAGCGATGGTCAGATATACATGCCGATTTTGACGGGGTCATGCGACTCTCACACAAGATTATACGATCATGAACAATCATCTATTACTTGCCTGGAGTATCGTTGACCGGACGAAGCTCACCAGCCCTATCGACAGTGCCAGGAAAGCTAGCCGCCGTCCCGTCGCCACGATAGCAAGCGAGTGCAGCAAATTATTTTTCGGAATGGATGCGACCTCACGAGAGCTGATAGTATTCTCCACATTGACATCGCATTCCATCGCTGGAACGTCGCCATGAGATACCTGCAGAGGTGAGTACTCGGCACTCGAAGAAGACGTCGACGTCGGTCTTGTCGTTCCGAACAGCCCCGTCCTCGGCGCAGCTCTTCTGACTTTCGGATTGACCGCCGACGGCGACATCGCGGTTCTGTGGAAGGACGGCACCGAGAGGGCGTGGCATCTCCAGGGGATAGAGCCCAGCATGCACGCTGCAGCCAGGATGGCCAGCGCCGGCGTCGACTTCGCCCACGGCTTCTTCGCCATGGCCATCGTCTTCCTCGTCTCTCCTCTTCTTCTCCAACGCCACAGCATGCAAGCTCCAAGCTCCAAGCACCTCGAACCTCGAACCTCGAACCTCGAACACTTCTTTGGATCTTTTATGTCACACTGTGACTGTGAAGCACGCACGTGCGTGTCATGTGCGTTTGAATTGCAAATATTGCAATCCCTTTTTTGTCGCTTCGCATTTCCTTTGTCTGGCCATCTTCCCGCCATTCCTTTTCCTCTCCCGCGCAAAAATCACCAAAAATGGACGGCGGCGGCTGGAACAACACCAGCCAACACCTTCAACCTGGAACCTCCACCATGGCGAGAACCGCGAGCGAGAGAGAACCTGCGCGTGCACCTCGGCGGCACCACCATAGCCAACTGCACCACCGCCCCGCCTTCCTAGCGAAAACCAGCCCCGTAAAACCCCAATAGGCGGAGCGAATAATAGCGCGTAACCATGAGAATCCACTCGGTATCGATAGCGGCCCTGGCCTGCGCGGCCTCCACTGTCACGGCCTTCACCCCCGCCCACCTCAACGGCGGCCGCGCCCTCGCGTCGTCCCGGACGACGGCGGCCAAGGTCTCGATCGACTCGTCCGCCCTCGCCTCGACGCCAGCCCACCTCTCCTCCGATCCCGCCATCGCCGAGCTCTACCGCCGCCGTCCCCGTCCCGAATACATCCCGGGCCGGATCGACGATCCCGACTACGTCCGCATCTTCGACACCACGCTGAGGGATGGAGAGCAAAGTCCCGGCGCGACCCTCACGTCCAGCGAGAAGCTCGAGATCGCTCGCAACCTCGCCAAGCTCGGAGTGGACATCATCGAGGCCGGCTTCCCCATCGCCTCGCCGGACGACTTCGCGGGAGTGAAGCAGATCGCCGACGTGGTCGGGAACGAGGTATTCGACGACGGGTACGTCCCCGTCATCGCCGGATTGAGCCGCGCCAACGAGAAGGACATCAAGCGGGCGTGGGACGCGGTCAAGGGCGCCGTCCGGCCGAGGATCCACACCTTCATCGCCACGAGCGACATTCACATGAAGAGCAAGCTCAACAAGACCCCCGACGAGGTCGTCGCGATCGCGGTGAACGCCGTGACCTACGCGAAGTCCCTGGGATGCGACGACATCGAGTTCAGCCCCGAGGACGCCGGCCGATCCGATCCCGAGTTCCTCTACCGCGTCCTCGGCGAGGTGATCAAGGCGGGTGCCACCACCCTCAACATCCCCGACACCACCGGGTGGAACATGCCCTGGGAATTCGGCGAGCTCATCAAGATGCTCCGGGAGAACGTCCCGGGAGCTGAGAACGTCATCTTCAGCACCCACTGCCAGAACGACCTCGGACTTGCCACGGCCAACTCCCTCAGTGGAGCGTTGAATGGCGCTCGTCAGTTGGAGTGCACCATCAACGGCATCGGAGAGCGCGCCGGAAACGCCTCCCTCGAGGAGGTGGTCATGGCCCTCGCCCTCAAGGGAGACGAGCAGTTCGAGGGCGGACCCGGAACCGGCAAGGTCTACACGGCCATCAATCCCGTCTACATCACCCCCACCTCCAAGATGGTCGCCGAGTACACGGGCATGAAGTGCCAGCCCCACAAGGCCATCGTGGGTGCCAACGCCTTCCAGCACGAGAGCGGCATCCACCAGGATGGCATGATCAAGGACAAGAGCACGTACGAGATCATGACGCCGGAATCGATCGGTCTCATGAGGGGAGAGAGCCAGAGCGGCGCCGGCATCGTTTTGGGGAAGCACTCGGGAAGGAATGCGGTTGGCACCCGCCTGAGGGAATTGGGGTACGACCTGGACATGGACAAACTCAATGCAGTCTTCGCCCGGTTCAAGGAGGTTGCCGAGAAGAAGAAGGGAGGACTCGAGGACGAGGATCTGGAGAGCCTTGTCAGCGACCAGGCGGGAAATATGAACGAGCTCTGGAAGGTCACCGGATTGCAGTGCACCACCGGGTTGAGCGGGATACCGACGGCGACTGTTAAGATGATGGGACCCGATGGAGTTGAGAGATATGTCAGCGCCACGGGAACTGGGCCGGTGGATGCGGTTTACAAGGCAATTGACCAAATCATGGGAGTGTCTGTGGTTTTGGAGAGCTATTCAATGAACTCGGTGAACGAAGGTATTGAGGTGAGTCTGGATGTATTTGGTAGACGCTGACTGGTTTGTTATAATTTTTCTGTGCTCAACATGGTTTTCTGTGGTCAGGCCCTGGCCAGCACCCGGGTGGTTATAGTTCCCACTATCGATGGCCCCAATGACTCGGCGGTCATGGACGCCCAGACCTCCCAGTTGCGGGAGAAGAAATTCTCCGGATCGGGCTCCGACACGGACATCATCACGTCGTCCGCTCGCGCGTACGTCTCGGCCCTGAACAAGCTCCTCACGTGGAAGATGCGACGAATGGCGAACGGCGACGGAGGGGATTCCACGGATACTACCGGGGCGGGAGATGCGGTTGCTGTGGAGGGAGAGAGCCCTGCCGTGGTGGCCAACTGAGTGTTGAATAGAGAGAAAAACATAGTCAAGAGGCATTTTGCATACGTAGCAGAGATTTGACACTTGAATGTTTTATGTACAATCATTTCGATACGGGGTGTGCTTGCAAGCTATGAGGCATTGATGCAAAGTGTTGATATCAACTTCCTTTCAAATCCAGTCCAAAATGGTGATGAGTCTATTTTTTCATAGCTCCTGTGTCATCCCAGGGGGGAGATTGCCTTTTCATGCCCCTGCAATGTAGTAAATATCCAATAGAAGACAGGAGAGAAGTGCGTGATCAGAGCAAGGGATCCAAGATGTTCTTGCCGTAGACAAAGAGTTGTCCAAACCAACTACCCATGGACCATCAAAAATAAAGATTCTCAAAAGGATCTGTGGAGTTTTCCCTCAGCATAAATGGCTTGAACTCACTCTTTATTGGTGTGGTCAAGGACACGTATGTAGGTAGATAATCTACGTGCGCTTAATCAACATTTCCTCCACCCATTTTCACTTGATTTATCAAAAATGCCACGTCTGTCGTCAACTTGATTTTTGAATCTGCGGACCGATATCACAGAACCACCCTGTCTGCGGACCGATATCACAAAAAACAGTCCAAACCTCCTCTCTCCGTGAAATTGCTCACTGCTATCATCGCCGTAGCTAATCACCCCCACTGCTGCTGCAGCAGCTAATTACGCCGCGGCCACCACCCCTCTCGTTTCTGTTTGTGCCCGACCGTCGCCAGGCCCGTCTGTCCCCGTGCCGCGACGTCATCGTCTGCCGTGTCCATCAATATCAATATTCATTTGCGACGACGCTGGCCACCACACCAAACCATGGGCATTATGAAATTGTTACCCGAGCTACTGGGTTGTGAGACTACAAGAGCAACTTCACTGTACTCGCACGATATCACACACGGCTCCACCACTGGGTTCATGTTAATGACTCTAACACTAAGAATTCTAGCATCAATAAGTAGGGTCAAGATGTCTAGTTCTAGTATTCTGTCACCCTCACCAACTCACTATCCAGTTCATCAATCGAAAACTAACAAAAAGCCAGACAGAGCCACAGTATTAACTATGGACTCAGCTCCAGCTCTCGCCAGTCACTGTCCATTTGCGCTTGTGCGATTTGACAACATGGAACCATGAATTGAACACAGCAGGAATGTAGCTGGTGGTAGTGCTGAATGTAGGAGGATGGTCTATGTGTGCTACATTGTACATACCCGGTAGGGCAGATTAGGCAATCGATCATAGTTCATTGTTGGTTGATTGGGGTGACCTGCTCAATTCGAAATTGGGGTCTGGGGGGGGGGGGGTATCATAGATTTTCTATATTCAAAAGTGCCCATTGCTTGCCCATCAAAAAGTGCTCAAAGTGCCCGCGTGCCTAAAAATCTCAGAGAACTTCGCAGGTCATTGTTCCCGTGTCACAACATTCCTCCAAAAAGTATCTTCCCAAATCTCCCCGCCATCTTCGCGCACATTGGCGCGCGTATTATCCTCATGAAATGATGATGTCGGGTTCAATAAAAAAACGAATTCCTTAGGTTTCCCCTTTCGTTCGGAGCTTCGGAGGCACGATGCTTCGGCGACAATACCGGGGGCAGGCGATTATCCCCGCCATTATTGGCTTGCTTTTTCATATAATAAAATGAAATCCCCTGATAATAGCGAAATGCCCCCCTTTGCAGAGAGATAGCAGCATTCTCTCAAAGGGCCAAAGCGGAGAACACAGAACAAAAACGCCGCCTAACGCCGCTACCTATGGCAATCCATGCGGCGACGGCCCGCCCATCTTTTTGAGAAGGTGCGCGCTCCCGAGGCCGGCGGCGGCGATCGCAGGGGCAGGGCACGGGGCGGGAGAACAGCTGGTGCCACCCAAGTGCCACGGCCACGGCCGATTCAATCTCAGGCATCTTGCTTCCCATCCATCACGAGGCCGGTTTGGGCAGTTGGCAACACCGTCCTGGCTTGGTCCTGGAGAGCCCCGGATGGAGGTCGCCCACGCGGTTGTTGAAGGACCCATGCTCTTCATTCGATTCATCTCAATAGCGGAGAGTTGGCTTCGGATGAAACTCTTCGGCGTTTCGCCTGGAAACTGAATCGAAGAGGTTGGCGATCTCCGCCACGGGCAACCATGATGATCTCTCCGAAGCTCTCGAGTTATGGGGACCCGACGAAGCTTTCACCCGTCCCTGGTGGGATGAATTGGCTCCTCGATTCGGGCGTAGCAACAACGCAAGAAGGAGTAACAACGCAAGATTCGTCTGCAACTTCCCTCCTCTCCAACTCTGATCACAGCAATAACTACTACTCGATCAATCATGTGAAATCCAGCGAAAGGATAAGCAGCAGCGGCAACTTGAGATCTAGCAGCAACAGCTTGAGATCTAGCGGAATACGAAAGCTTTCATCGACCGAGATGATGCGGGTCCATGCTGCTGCGATACCTGAACTTGCGTACGCAAACATTGAGCAACCTCCTCCTCCGCAGCAAAGCCAGCCTGTTGATGTTCTGTCGCAATCTGTAGAGATGTGCACGGCGACGATTTTTGGCTTATATGGAGTGGAAGTATGGAAATTTGACCAAGCAGAAGGTAACCTGATCAATATGCCTATCAAAAGACCAAATATCGTCGATCTGAGAAGACAGAGCAGTGGCCTGTTCGTCACGCGCGTCACGCAGGAGGCAGACTACGATAGTCCCCATTATAGTTCTGCGGCCAGGGATGCTTTCGAGCGGCTTACGGATACAACGAGGCTTGATCATCTCTCTCAAAAGACTACAGACCCAGGCGTTGGGATTGCAGGCGCATTGTGGAGCGAGGCATCCATATCCACTGTGGCCGCTGGGGTTCAATCGATAAGCGATACCATTCATCGTCGAGTGGGCCTTCTGAAAGGGGTACCACAAAGTTGTCACGAGAATGAAGACGCAAATGCTGTCCTTTGGCGAGAAATAGGTACGCTGTTTCTCTGGAATCATGCAGTTGATGCCTGGGAACTTTCATCTGATTAATACTTCGCACATGCTTGTACTGCTGGTTTTACCCACAGATACCCTTGCTGAAGATCCAGATCAGGTGAGATTTGTCGTTTTGTTCCCTCTTCTCAATCGTCTTCGTGTTTCTCTTATCTAACGCATGAATGGTTGGGTCCCTTAGCCATACGATGAAAGATTACAATCCTTTGCAAAAGCTGGATTCAAACTCGCCGCTGGCATTCCCTTCAGCATTCGAGGGTTTAGAGGGCTTGTGATCTTTTATGCCAATCCACATGCAGATTCACGCAAGCTTAGACATCCCAATAATGCACATTTGATACAAATGGCAGCCCAGTTCATTGGTTCTGCTGCTGCTATTCAAAATCCAATGCAATCGGCTAAACTGTGGAAATATAGACGGCCCTTGGAAAACTGGAAAAGACTGAGGGTAAAGATCCTGGCAGTTATCCGAATCCAACAGCCGATGCATGCTAGGAGACGTCGCAGCAACAGTTTATCTCGTTTGTCTCCAACTATGCGTAGAGTGGACTCATTTCGACTTGGCATGAAAAGAGCGGCTTCGTTTGCCATGAATAGAGAGGATTCATTCAAGATCTTGTCCCAAGCAACACAGCAATTGAAGAAAGGTATACAAAAATCAGTTGAAGAAGTGCAATATGCATCAAAAGCCAAAAGTATGAAGTGGTGGACAAAGGTGAAAGGTGGTCACGCAAGCATCCCTCCAGCATTCAGCACTGTACAGTGCGTGTGGACATTCATTGGTGTTTGGACCACCCACATGATCCTCACAACAATAGATTACCTGATAACCAGCGTGTCAGCTGGGGAATATGCTCTTCTGTTGGGACCATTAGGAGCTTTGACGACATTGCAGTACAATCTTACAGCAGCACCAGCTTCCCAGCCGCGGAATGCGTTTTTCTCTCAAGCATTTGCACTTGTGACCTGTTTCATACTGCATCAATTTGAAAGTTTGGACAAATGGCAACGAAGTACGTTGGCCCCAGCGATTGTGACAACTATGACTGCAAAGCTTGGGATAATACATCCACCTGCTGGCGCTACGGCTGTGGTATTTTCGTATGACTATCACAGCCCTCAGAATATGATCATTTTTCTTGGTGGAATCGCTATTGCAATATTTACAGCGGTTGCAATCAACAATTTATCTGATAAGAGGCAGTATCCGAGTACGAGCTGGGTTCTGTTCAAAAGAAGTTAGGATGTTTTCGTGCTCGCAATGTGTTGAGTGTGTCGCTGGTATTAGCGATTCGGTGTTGTGGTCTATTTGATATCATGACACCTTCGGCAGGAGACTTGATAGTCTTTGTTATAGAACGGGTGGTGGCTGAAGTGTTTGAAGGAACTGTCTCAACGGAATGCCTTCTGATACAGATCTTTATGTGATACTATGTAAATATATTGAACCATGTACAAATCAATTATTTTTCATTTCGTATCCATGCTCATCACACAATGGTCAAGTTCATGCCAAAACACATTCCCGCGATCCTGCAGGACAATAATATGTCCAGAGCTCGAAGTCTAGGGATCGAATGCGACCTTTCAGGATCTCCCTTAGGACTCAAAACCAAGTCAGAATGTCCATTGGCTTATCCCATCATATCGACAGGATCGTCCACTGTGTAGGAGCACTGACACAGGCTATGTTCCATGAGACCACCACCTAAACTTTCACTGGCACAGGCTTTCCATAATCTATCTGCCGATCACGCATCTCTAGAGGAGTCCCCATCTGTACAAACGGAGAATAATTGCATAAAGACAAAAGTGTCATTCCAGATGCGCATTGAGCCCACCTGGCGCACATCATCTGGTCTCAAGTAAGAGCCCAAAATGCGCTCGAGGCCGACGAGAAGAATTTCATCAAAGACAAATGCGAATCTGAAGTATGTGCGCTCTTTCATCAGACATAACACCGAACTCCTTACGCACTCCCCTCTTCTCCAACCCAACTTCGAAAGGTTATCGAAACTCGCTCGCCTCTCCCTTCTGGCACGGAATGCTGCCACATTTCTCGCGCCGGCCCAGACAGGACATACTTCGAGCAATGTCGAGGAAACGAGCGCGAATATACATAAGACGCTGCGCTATCGTCTGCATTGTTCATGCCGACATCATCATTACTGATTCTTTTCCTCAAAAGCAGCGGTCTGACCTCTCCAAAAGTGTACACGAGCACCTCCGGTCCGAAATATTCGTGATCGAAATGCCACGGGATGACGTTGCTGGCATCGTACACATTGATGATGCACTGCGTGTATTGACCAGAGTTGGGCTCCCCTTCGAGAAGATTCCAACTGATGTAATCAGGTATGACATGCTTCGGCGGATCGCACGTCTCGGCGACGTCTGCCACGTAGTCGTATCGACAGGATCCAAACTGCGCAATTCTCCGTCCTTGCATCTGGGGACCCGTCTCCCACGGAATGGGCACGCTGATCAAGTCGTCGCTGTCGCCATCGTCGTCCGCGGGTGCAGCAGTTTTTGTTGCCCCGTGGCCCACGCCGTTTCGTTCGACCGAAGGTAGCAAGCCGGTTGAAAGCCACCGTCGGATGTTCGCCCATACCTCCTGCGAGACTGCGTCGTGCGACATGGAAAATCCATCGGGCAGTCCGTCCACGGAATCGAGGCCACTCATGAGCGGCCCAGAGACCAGAGCGCAAGGCGCGAGGCGTCAACTAACGGCGAGCAGGCTCTAGAGACCAGGCGCGGCTACTATGCTCGCTACCTACCACGGCAATAGCGTGGCAAATGACTATGGTACATGGTACTCCTTCCTCCCTATGGTATGCACGTATGTACATTCGCGTACCGTATTGCCCGTATTTCGCGTTGCCACGATAAAAGAAGTTGGCCAGTTTCACAGTTACCCGGCCGGCCGTATTTGGTATTCACCCGTCTTCGCAACCCGTATTTCCGTACAAAGCTGTATACGCGTAAATTACTGTACACTAT
>JALLBE010000514.1:0-15793 GCA_036939795.1 Thalassiosira mediterranea
TTTCCACGCGATAAAAAGGAAAATGGGAACAGCGGCGAATCCTATCGTTCCCCCTTGGGTCCAGGGGTCTTGAGCGGTCAACCGGCCATGGTGGAGTGCGCCGCAACCGTCGGACCGGCCCTCCGGTGTCGTCTTCGTCGCGGAAATGGGCATTGAATTACTACTAACAAAATGTTAGTACGAATCGTCTGAAATTAATTTCACAATTCTAAAAATAAGAATCGACGAAAAAAGGTCGTTACGCGAGAGTGGGCACAGGTAAAATGGTGGATTAATGATTAAGTCAAGGTGGTCTATTCTTTTTTGTTGACTTGTCAAGAAGCACATGACTCCCATAAAAATTCTCTCTTCCATCAACAGGTAGTGGGCGCTCTCCTCTGCCAATTCTTGCGTCAACTCTCCTCCAATGTTCTGCGCCATTGGCATCCAGTCCCAACGATGCATATTCTCTCAACGGCCACAAGCGACAAACAACTTTGCCAATAACCAGCGATGCCGGTACCTCACCGTAGGAACGAGAGTCGAGTGAATCACGAGTATTATCCCCCTCAATCCACAAATGGCCAGGAGGAACAACGCGAAGATGGCTGGATTCGTTGTCACCTCCATCTGTCCGTTCAATTGTGTCCCCAGGTACGCCGATGATTCGCTTGCATATTGTCGATTCTTTTAGTGGGTGGGCCATGATGACTACATCACCACGTTGTAGCCCAGAAGCAAAGTGCTGATCCCAGATCCCACGGAGAAGTGAAAGCCACCAAATTTCTTCGTGATCTTTTGCATTCTCCCTTTGTTCTTGCTTAGACGCTTTGAACATGACGTCCTCAACGCAGTCAACATCCCTTTCAAGGCCGTAAATTCGATGGCTCCAACGCTCAAGCAAAACGCATGTATTGCTTTCGTCAATAATCGTTGGTTCCATACTAGGACCTTCACATGATATGACATTAAGACCGTACTCTTTTGTTAGATAAAGGGTCCCAAAAGCAGCCGCAATACGCGGCGACAATCTGAGCAAATCGAGCAGCACAGCTCTGATTGATACTGATTTGATGAAAAGCACGAGTGAATAAAACTCATTGCATACGTTTTTGATGAAAGAGGGAGCTCGATCGTAGACATAGTTGAAGAAGGAAGGATGACCTTCAGATGGTGCTTGTGGATGGTTTCGTGAAGCGTTTTTGCTCATTGTCCGAACAATAATATTGAACGACGAAGGCCGGAAGATGGGCCTACCATATGACGCCGTTATCAGTTGTCGCACACATGGTGACATCGTCGCTGACAAACTCGATTTCACATCAGGATTCACATGGCGAACATTCCGAGTTGAAAACGACGAGACTCTGAATCTGAATGTTATGAACCCCGTGAGTCTCACATCGTTTCTTTGTCTTCGTCCCGCAACAAAACCGCAAGACGATGGCACCCGACGATTTAATTGCCGGAGCATAGGCCACGTTGTGTGCCTCATCACATTCATCGTCATCCTCGCTTGACTCGTCCCGCGTCCGTTTGGCCTCTCGCCGCTCACGTTGCCACTAAGCTGGTCGTGGTAATATGATTGAAGCTGGGGCCTCCTAAATCTCGGCAAGCTTGCTGAGTGGCACTGGCTAGCATCTACCATCTACCGGGCCCACCCATCGCTTCTTGAGCAGCACCGTCGCCGTGCCGCCGATAGAAAGCAGAATGATTGAGCGGAACGGTTTTTTGTGTGGCTGGAATTCTCTGGAATCTCGCGCTGCCTCATCATCATCTATATCTGTTGCTCTCGCATCACACCATTAAACTCATTTTTATATCATAACGTGTGTAACCACTAACCTGTGAACTTCTGTCGGTGTGAAATGGATTCTCACACCATCAAGGGTTTATTAAATATATTTCATTTTTATCTATCTAAATTTATACTGTTAAACAATACAAAGATGTGATAATTATTGATATCATATCTTAATAATTTGCGTAATATGTTCATGTTGTATCAAGTATCAAGTTGTCGATCTCCAATCTCCAGGCTGATTTTCGTGCACGAACAACGACCATTTTCAACGCCAATCATCCTTGAACCTCCCCGCCCCCCGCCGTCCCCGATCCCCGAGCGAGCGACCTCACATACCGACCGACGGACCCCCACCCCACCCCCCAGCTCGCTGGCTGGTATCTCTGTGCAGTCTATCGCTGAATCAGGATCCGAGAGCAGCCCAACGATAAACCGAGCGACGGATAAGGACGACGGTTGTGTCTAAGTCGAAATGAGGGTGTGGGTAACGACATAATACTCTCGAAGAGCGGCAACAACACTTTGATCCCACAACGATGACGAGCCATAGCAGAGATGATGTATCCACTCGGTCGCTCACGAACCAAATGATACGAGAACGAAATGCTGATGTGTGGGACTACTACAAAGAAGTGCGCCGGATTGGCGAAGGGTCCATTGGTGCAGTCAGTTTGGTGAGGAGGAAAAAAGGAACGGAGGGAGGGTCAGCCTACACGAGCCAAAGGCGGAACGAAAATGTGGTCAGTGTCGGCTGTATGGGACTGTTTGGATGTATGCTGCGGAAGAAATCACGAAAAACGCCTAGCGGCCGTCGTGCTCCACCGAGCAGTCATAGCGAGGAGTACGCGCTCAAATCGATACAACTTCGTTTGGTCGAACGGAAATATATTGAAGAGCTGCGCAATGAAATCGAAGTCCTTCGTTCTCTCGATCATCCCAATATTGTCAAGGCATATGAGGTTTATGAATCGGTTGGCAATATCTATGTCTTGATGGAGTACTGCTCTGGGGTAAGTTGTTGGCCCTTTGTGAATGCATATTATTTTTTCTTCTATGTTCTCGCAGCACTATATCTCAGCTGAAATATCGTCACCGTTTGGATCGCTGCGCTGTGTTGAATCCTTTTTCAGGGGGTTTTGTATGCTCGTGCCCCTTACACAGAAAGCCAAGCCGCAAATCTGGTCGCTCAGATTTGTTCTGCCATTTCTCATATGCACAAGAATGGGGTCGTTCATCGGGATCTAAAGGTGGAGAACATCATGTTTGAGTCGAAACATGCCGCAGCACGAATTAAGGTGTTGGACTTCGGGCTGAGTAAAAAGTTCCTCCCGGGTGCAGACGGTGTTATGACAGAATGGGTTGGTACTGTGTACACCATGAGTCCACAGGTATTGAATGGTGTTTATGATTCCAAGGCCGATTGCTGGGCTATAGGTGAGAGCAGTTGACTTACCTCATTCAAATTTGCTTCGTAAATACTGCTGATGTTCATTTTCATTCCTCTGGTGATAGGTGTGCTAGCCTTCTTGCTTCTTTGTGATGAAAAACCTTTTAGAGGTAGACATAGGCAGGACGTATTGCGTAACATCAAAAGGTGTCGATATGATTTCAGTGCTCCTGGATGGTACAACATCAGTAAGGAGGCAAAGCAGTTCGTATCATCACTGCTGGTATATGATCCTCAGAAACGATTGTCTGCAGCGGAAGCGATAAAGCACCCCTGGTTGAAAAAGACGAGTTTCCCTACATCAGAGGCTGACGCAAAAGCAAATGAGAAGCTCATGGGCAATGTAAGGGATAACATCCTGTCGTACGCGAAAACGAGCGAGTTCAAGAGAATAGCTGCAGTCGTGGTTGCTCATAAGTCTTCATCCGATGAAATCTTAGAAATGAGACAAGCATTTGACAAATATGACGAGAAGAAGGACGGTGTGATATCCCCGGAAGAATTCAAACTCGCTCTAGCTGAATTCAACTACACTGAGGAGGAATTGAATGACATGTTCAGACAAATGGTGAGAACAAAATATATTATTTCATTGTTAGAACCTTTTTGATTACGTGGCTAACAACTTTACCTCGCCTCGGCTGCGACCCCTCAATTGTTTAGGATGTCAACAACAATGGAGTGATCTTGTACACAGAGTTTTTAGCTGCGACACTGGAGCTGCATGGCCGGGTGGAAGAGAAGCGTTTAGCAGAGGTGTGTACATTTCTCAGAAATCAATGCAAAACTTGTTTGTGTCAAATTATTCAATTGTGTGTTCTATTTTGCTGCTCCCAGGCTTTTGATCACATGGATGATGATGATTCTGGTTTCATATCGAAAGAGAACCTGATCAAATTGCTCGGACAGAATGTTACGTCAGCACGCGCCGACAAACTCATAAGTGAGGTGGATCAGGACGGAGATGGGATGATAAGTTTTGAGGAGTTTCTCGTCATGTTCAGAACCGACAACTATTTGACTGCAAAGGAAGAGCTTGACAGTGGTCACGCCTCTGAAGAAGGTTAAAGTCTTGGGTCTCGACGCAGCCCATACTTCTCTCGGGCATCATATATCACAGCTTGGGTTGTTGAATCCATGTAGACCACGTTGTGGTGATGGCGGGAAGAGCGAGCGAGACGGACTCAGGACTGACCGATGGGTCAGTCCCACGCCACCTACGAGTACGTGGTCTCGTCATTAGCTGCCGCCAAGCAGGACTGGGGCTGCCGCCAAGCACGAGCGGCGGCAAGCGCTCATTCCGTTTTGGAGCACCAACCATGGCAAGGTTGATGCAGTAGGGCTTTCTAGACACTTCGAGTCGGTCAGAGGGAGCAGGGTCCAACCGGTGTCAGGTTTAACCCTGCTGAGTTTCGGCACCATACACACTTCTGTTGTTAGCTCGTCGTTTAGATTAGTTTGTACCTCAGCTCTTGCCATGGGAGCGAGCGACGACCAAGAACCGAGGTGCAGTCCGCGAGGACTTGACTGAGGTTTTGATCCATGCACCGCTGTTGTCGACGTTTCGGATCTATGCAAGCTCCCATATGAAAATTCCCCCCTCGGCACCTACGGACACGACCGTCTTCTGGTCCGGACTGAGTGTAACTTTAGATATCTTTCCACTGTGGCCTTTGCCGGATCCAACCAATTTGCCATCATCGTAGTGCCAAACATTCACGTTCTTGTCAGCGCCTCCACTCACGAAGTAAGTGCCTTGTGAGTGAATGTCTAGGCAAGTGATGTCAGCGTTTCCTCCTTTAATGAATCTTATTGGACTTCCATCATAGGCATCCCAGAATCCTATTTTGTTGTTCGCTCCTCCGGTAATGTATTGGCTTTCGTCAGGATGATAGCGCACACAATTGAACACTGTTGGCTCGTACAGTGCATGAATGCGCACACCCTTATGCAAGTCCCAAATGATGCAGCTACCGTCAGCCGATGCCGATGCTAGTGTGTGACGGATCAAGATCAACCAATGCATGACGCGAAGAATGTATTGAGTGTAAAGTTCACCGTACCATGAAACTTTCCTGCTTACCTGCTTGGCTCCCATCAGCATTGATTGCAATCTCATTCACTGCGCCCCTATGCTCCTTCATCGAATGCACCATTGTTTGGTGCTTCTCATTGATGCGCCAGAGGCGAACGGTACCATCTTTGCCTCCACTTATGACATGCCAGAGGGAACTATTGTCACCCCCGCAGTTGCAAACTGCCAATGACCTAACGGCGTCGCTGTGGGCATCTGGAATCATGAACTGCAACTTGCCACTTTCAGGGTAGAATGATCTGATTTTTCCATCAGACCAAGCTGAGACAATGTGCTGTCCTGATGGTGTCACATCTACTGCATAACACGTTGTGTTGGGAACATTGATTCTTAGCAACTCCCTTTTCTTGGCAACGCTCCAAACTCGTATGTCCTGTTCCGATGCAGTGACAAATATTTCAGAGCTTTTCCGTGGGAAGCAGACATCGTGAATCTCTCCAAAGTGACAAGTCTCGCGCAGTTCAGGCGTGAATGTAGATATGTCAACACTGTATCTTTGAGAAAACTCGGTGCCGACCAAAAAGCTCTTGCCATCCGGGTTCATTGTGATACTCGTCACACCGCCATGCAACTTTGCCGTGTGGGAGGGGATTCGTTGCAGATTGGGGTTCAATATTTGGACAGTGCCGTCTCCTGCGCCAGCGATAATGTTGGTATTTCCTGTCAATGGATTTACAACACACGCTAACGATTTCACACCCTTGGAAAATCGGTCTTTGTTGTATCCCATCAAGCTCGGGTGGCAGATCTCAGGCTCGTCGAAGGGCTTGATTTCGTCCCTCTCGATGTTGATTTTAATGACTTCGCCAGTCTTGTTGCCAGCAAATGCGAAAGAATCGTCTTCTGAAATGCAAAGGCACTGCATCACCCTCCGAATGGATCCCATGCTCACATCGATGGGGTGCAGCTTTGGCGTAGACGTGCAGATTTGCCAAACGCGTAGGTGAAAGTTGCCGCAAGTGACGAATCGATCGTTCCGCTTGTTGAGCCACTTTATGCAATGAGCAAAGTCGCTAGAAGCCGGACTTCCACAGATTGCCTCTCCGGTGCCAACATTCCAGACGACAATGTCATTATCATCTTGTCCACCCAGTGATGTGAGGTAGCGGGCATCACAGCTGAAGTGAACTGCTTGTACTCTTTTATGATGCTGAGAAAGAATGTGAAGTATGCAATCTTCAGACGATGCGATTCCGTTGCCATAGTTTTCGATCGCCTTGTTCAGATCCCACACGACAACTTCTGCTTTGAAGGCAGCAGGCGTTTCGTGGCCAGTGGCAAGGAAGGAACCATCCTTTGACATCGTCACGCAAGATACTTTCTTGTCGATTCCTCCATCTAGAAAGTATTGTTTCTTGGATGACAGCGATCGTAGGACCACCACCGATCCAAGAGGAAAGACAACATACTTGCCACACGGTGTGTAGTGGAGGCCACCGGCAACAGATCCTATGTAGATTGTTTTGGTTCAAAGTGAAAGTGATGAAGACGATGGAGCAGAATTGGGTCTCGCGAACACTGGAGAGAACTTTGCACCTACCGGTGAAACCGATGGAAGATTTCAGAGAAAGGAGGTTGCCCCCGCCTGAGGCCATTTTGTCAAGGGGTTACCTATGAAATCAAGGAAGAGAAGAGTGCAGTGTTCTGGGCGTTCATCGCTCGAGGTTTGAGCCATTCTCATTCGATTTTTTTTAAATCTGGAGACTTTCGACTAGCTTAATTATTCATACGGTTGATCAAGGTTCGACTGTGCTGGGGACCAGCCATGCCACATGGATGCCGACTATGGATGCAGCATAGGGGCTACAACGATATGTGCGGCCAGCTGAAGGGATGCCAGTTAGAGTGATGTTGTAGAAACTGGAGAGGAGACTAGCGCTGTGCTGAATTGAGCCGATCTCGGAGAGGGGGCAGGCACCAGGCACGAGGATTTTATGAAGAGATGGTCCTCCTCCAGCAACGATCATGAAAGGGTTCTTCATCTGTTGTCAGCCGGGTACATTTCTCTGGTGCGATGAAAACAGCGCTACGATGTCGCTCTCTAGACTGTTCAATGAGGTATTGTACATATGCCGCTCATCTTCAAGTTTTGCCTTAATGGAAGAAACCAATTTCTCGGACTCGTCCTTGCTCTTTTTGAGGTGATTCACTTCAATGGAAAGTGATGATGCCTCAAGCGAGAGCTGGTCTTTTGATTTCTTAAGCTTTTGGGGGTATTGGGCGGTACCGGGAAAGGTAGATTTAGGTGGATTATTGAGGTGGGATACGCTGCATCAGAAAAGAATACGATGGGCCATTTTTATTTGCACTTTCTTACCTCATCGAGCTCGGCCTGTATTGATCTGCACTGGGTGCTTTTGGCATCTAACTTCTGCTTAGTTTCTTTGATACAATTCCTCGCCTCTTCCAAGTTGCTGTTCAATGTTTCGGTTAGATTAGAGCTTTCACGTTGTTGTGACTCAAGATGACCTTCCAGCTTTTGCACTTCTGACCTATGCGAGGCAGCCATTTGCCTCCGGAGATCTTCCATGCTATCATGCATGTTTTTCTGAATGTTGGACGCATCGATCCTTGCCTCTTGAGCTGCAAGAGTTGCATGTTGTTCCCGTTTTTCGGCCTTTTCTAGTTGAGCTACAGCGCTCAGGAGCTTCTCCTCGAGTATCTTGGTGGACATTTTGTGCAATTCTTCCTTTTCTTTCATTTCTCTATTGTGTCTTTCTGTTGCCTTGGTTGCATTTGTCTGAGCAGCTGTCATGGCTTCGCTCTCTTGCTTTTTTGACATTTGTATTGTATCATCCAACTCTTTGCGCAAGCAACATATTTCTGATTTCGATGCCCCAAGCTCTTGCGATACCCCAGAACACATTTTTTTCTGCTTTGCTAACTCACTTTCTAACTCATTTACCCGGCACAATGCTTCGTCTTCAGTCTCCTTCAGACGACGATCGAGAGAGGCTATTGTGGATCCTTGCTTTTGCACCTCGGAAGTCAAGTCATTCTTCTCATCCTCGAGACACCTAATGGTTTCCAATAAATCTCGGTTTCGTTGCCTCTCTGCACTAGTTTCGTCCTCAAGACAACTTACTGTCTGCGACAGAACGCGGTTTCTCTCCCTTTGGTTGCCAGCTTCAATTTCGATGGCTGCTGCGTGGTTTGTAATGCGGAGCAGTTCATGTTGGGACCGCTCAGCCCCTGTGTCGCGCACTGGCTGAACATCATCCGCTAAGTTGTTGAAGTCAAACTCCAATGATGTCTCAGTCCTGCTGGTGTAAATGTCAGCATCGACACCAGCGGGGCTGCGCCCGTGGGGAAATGGTACACCGGATATCCTCGCAATTTCTTGCCACATATCAGTATTGTCTGAGCTATGGTCTCAGTACCATCTCAGTACCCGGTTCGATACTGCACTGGTATTTACCATGTATTCACCTCTGAATACTTTCCAAGCTTGCGCATCTCTTTCAGTTTTGTCCCACAATTATTCTGGTTTTGGTGTTTAAACCACATGCCCAGCAAACAGCTAATCCTCGGATTTCAATGACGAGAAATCCCTCAGCTGGCTTGAGCTGGCTTCGACACAACAGAGAAGGCTCGTCCAATCCAGAGCCTCGAGTGATGATTCGACGATGAGCCTTTTCGATTGGAATTCTTCGTCCAGGTTGGAGGAGGAAGGCCCTCGTTTTCACCATGACTCGAAGGCCGAGCCCGGCCCTCCGACAGACTTGCCTGCCTTGCCTGGCTTCCGACCAAGCAACCTTCCCAGGCCGTCGAGCGCAAAGAACCAGTCACTTAGCTTCGTGAACGGCTACATGATGGTGCAGTCGCCTCTGCCGGCTGGGCGCTTTCCGTATGAGGCAAATCAAAGAGCTCCAGCAAGCAGGCCAACGACGGCTCCTATTGGTGGGGCGAAAGATGTCCTCGATCCAACAGACGTGTCGGGTCGGTACAGCTTTTTCAGAAAGAAGGCGGATCGCGAGAGCTGTAACATTGCTCTTCCATTTTGTCCAGAGTCAAAGCTTCCTTCATTCATTGAACATGATCGCCGAGTCTTGCTATTCAACGCCTACTATGAAGAAGATGTTCTCCAAAGTGCGATTGAAGAAAAACGTGTCCATACCTGTGAAGTATACTTCTACGTCGAAGATGGGACGATGGAAATCATTCAAACCAAGCAAGAGAATAGTGGTATTGTTCAAGGGCGGTTTTTACGGCGAAGCAGGGTAGCAAAGCCCGGAAGTTCTTCCCATTATGAGATTGATGACTTGAAGATTGGCAGCCAGGTTGTGATATACAGCAGGATATTCCACATCGCAAGCTGCAACGAGAGCACAAAAGAATATGTACTGGAGCATCATGGTTGGAATGAGGAAGACGTCGAGACCCGTCCACTTCCACGTGATCGCTTTGCTGAATCAAACAAAACAAAAATGAGGAGGGAGAGTGGTGTGCCTGGGGTCGACAGGAAACGTAAGATGAATGATTTGAAGCAAGTGATGGAATCCATGCTGGGCAAGGAAACTTCGATGACAGACCGGGGTATGTTCTTGGAATGCGGAACGGACGCTCTTTGCTTTCAGGTTCTATGGGATGATAGAGAGAGACTCTATGGGGACATTCAGTACTTTCGGTTGTTTTACTATCTGGCCGACGACACCGTTGAAATCATGCGTGCCACAGCTAAAAATGATGGTCGAGATAATTTCCAGAAGCTCTTGAAGAGATCGAAGCTCCCAAAAAATGGCCGAGTTTCAGACTCCGATTGTTACACATGGAAAGATTTGGCCATAGGTCAAACAGTCAATGTCTTTGGGCGGACCATGCTAATTGCAAGGTCTGATGCTTTCACCCGGCAGTACTTTTTGTCCAATGGCATCACGTTGAGAGATGACATGCCTCTCCAGGTGGCAGAGAAGAAAGTTGAAGTAAAGAGAGTCATCCCACCATACAACGGATTTGGAACAGAGGAAGACTCTCTTCGCAGCTGTACTGGAGGCCTAAATCCACCACCTCCTAAAAAGGATCTGCAAAAAATGAGAGACAAGAATGGAGTTGTCCTCAGGTTCAATGCACAACTAGTCACTGACAAAGCTGATGATGCCACCCGACGATTCGTGTTTCAATTCTTCATGGAGGATGACACCATTGCTATTCGGGAGCCTCCAGTTAGGAATAGCGGGGTCATGGGAGGAAACTTCCTTCGCCGGCAGACTATGAAGCACGAGAATGGATCATACTATGCCGCAAAGGATATGTACGTTGGGAATATTGTTGATATCGTTGGCCATCATTTCTTGCTGCTCAACGCCGATGAGTACACGTATAGATTGATGGAATGCGATGATCGGACATTTCCTTTCAGTAACTACACTCGACTCCATGAGCTCCTCACAGCGAAGTATGATGATATCAAAGCATACTTTGTCACCAACTACGAAGGGACTGGAAAGATAGATCAAGATGGGTTGGCAGAATGCTGTCGATCGCTTGGGCTCAAGTTTAATACGCAAGAGTTGTTGACCATTTGGAGAAAGTTGGACAAAAAGGGTAAGGGGAAAGTGGCATTTACAAAGCTGCTCAAGCTTGCGTCAGAAGATGCATTCGGTTCGCAGAGATAGCTAGGTTTCTGAATAAACTGAAATGATATTTGCACTCCCCCTGTGACGAAGATATGTGCCCCGCTTGCTTGCCAGTGCTGCTACCTTTGTACCCTCCTGTCCAAACAGTGATACGCCATTGACGAGAACATGCCACAGACACGTATTGCTCTTTCTAAATGCTGGAAAGAAAAATCTAATGGGACCCTAAGCAGAGGTCCAAGAAATATCTCTTTAGCGCCTGCAGGCGACTAATTGCACTGGGGACACCATGGATCAAACGATATAAATCGAGGTGGTTTCACACGGCAAGTCCACTAATGTACAGGCTCGGACGATTCTAAGTTAGGGGTCATGGTATGAAGTGGTTAACTCACTTCAGTCGCCGTATCCAGTTCAACAGACACGGTTTTACACGGTGCATGGCGGCGCTGATGACGTCTAGAGCGCTGCTAAGGCTTTTGGTTGAATATATTACACTTATGGCCACATCCTGTTGGGCACACATCATTCATCCCGAACCTGTGGGATCAAAGAAGGACAAAATAACAAATAGAAATGAGATGCATGCAGTGTAGGATCTGGACAATCTTGTGCATGGCACTTGCCACTCTAATGCATGTTCCAAGTGACCTCCACTATGTCCGAGAGGAGAGGAGAGGAGAGAAATGTAAGTACCCAGCAACATCTGTGGAACTATGATGTCGATACCATGAACGTAAAAAAGATTTCACTCACTGGCCACATCCTGGACACCAAACAAAAATTCCTTTCACAGGCTCGTGGCACAGGAAACAGAACCCAATCCTGGCCCTACAACTTCTGCAGACCCTTTGAGCAGAAAGTTGGGGCCTCGTACCCGCGCCATTTTGAATTGCAGTCCCACCCATGAATGGTTTACCACACCTGGGACAAGACTCATGCATAGTTGTGGATTGCTGATTCAGTGCTCCTACCACAGGGTCGCCAGAGCTACGGATGAGACTCGCAGCTTGCGTAAATAGGCACATTTGTTGCAACAAGTCAATGTATGTGAGGTACCATTCGCGCACAAGGGCAATGCTGAGATTTGGGATTCTGGACCTTGCCGCCCCTCCAGCGACAGAGGGAGGAATAACAACATCCATAACTTCGCATAGGACAACACAAGTTTGCACATCCCCAGCATCAGCTCTTTGGAGCAATAGCTTCCGCAAAATTGGCATCAACATGTACGCCATTGGATTCGAGTGGGAATGAGCATAGCTACTAGGCAGGCCTGCCAGGCCAGATCCACTCAATATTGTGGATATTGTCCTCCACATTTGCATGATTGCTTTGCATTTAAGACTATCTGCAACTGATGCATTGTGAAGACACACATCAGCCTTTGTCAACAAATGGCCTCCAATTGCTGTTGCGTAGAGTTCAGAGAAACGAGATAAATGAGTCAACTCAGGTGCAATGTCCACATTTCTTGGTGTAAAAGTTTTGGACAGGTCTTCCACATCTCCTGAATCTGTTATCGAAAACACCAGTGGAGACTTTGGAGCATAATCATCTGCGACTGTATTGCTTTTGTCCTTTCTCGTAATGTCTGGAGCAGTGATGTTTTGATGAATGGCCATTATTTGCAGCGAGCCGAATCCAGGCTGGAAAGGGGATAAGTTTGCCAGAGCAAATGTTGCGTGGGGCACAGCGAGAATGGGGCGTTCGCCACGAGAGAAATTTTGCAAAAGAATCTGACCATCGCGTCCCACCGTGAGAATTGATGTGAGAAATGAACCAGCGCGAGATATCTGACCAATTGGCACTTCGTTTTCCTCCAAATGCCATTTTGATGAATCCCTATCAACACGGTTTTCTGAAGCTCGTTCCCTGGAGTATTTAGGCTTTCTTAGGCGGTTCGGCGCAGTATCTGTAGACAAAGGAAAGTTGGGATTTGGTTTTGTATCTCTGGGGCTCTGATGAATGGCTGGCATTCTACATGACTGACAAGAATTCTCTGCCCATACAAAATCAGAAACAGCACCATCCAAATGACCTTCGCAAACGCTGATGGGCATGTAGGGCCGGTGATATGACCATAGACCAATAGATCCATTGCCTCCTGCATTTGCACCGTATATTGAGGATGTGGCGACAGCTATCATTGAGTCGTGGTGATCATTAGTGTCAACATTACCCATTTCTTCTGGCGGCCTCCATCTGATTCGAGTGACAGGTGCAGCGATATTTAAGACATGAAGAGGTAATTTTTTCCTAGTATGTCGCGAATGTGATAATGCGATGCCAGATGCACTCCGTTTCACAGGTGACGTGGACCCAGTAGACAAGTTTGATTGTGATACTATAATGGCTTGTGCACTGCGTCCGCTAAGAGATTAACACAACATCAGTATAGCATTCAAAAGAGATCTCTGTGCGGAGCTAGAAATCTACACTTACCCAGGCTCAGGGCCTTCACTTGAAGCATGTGATGTATTTGAAAAGGTTTCACTGTTGTTTGATGCCAATGAGCCAGAATTGGCTTTGATGTTCTGGGAATGTGCATCATCCTTGTGTATGTTCAAATTGTTCTCCAGATCCCAAACTATAGTGATATGTGCGCTTCAGGTTAGAATAGATGTCTTCTAAATATGAAGCCCTCTCTCAGAGCGGAAGATACATCGAAAGTACATACCTTTCACACTCCTATCTCTTCCTCCACCAGTTGCAATTGTGTATTTTCGAGATGGGTGCCAGTCAACACTTGACAGGTCGGATAAAAAAGGTACCGATTTAGCCACCGTGTTTGAGCCAAAAAGAGAAACCAGAGAACATACTGCAGTGTCTGTATCACTAACCTGGTTGCATCTCCTGCATGTGTGGACTCTTTGATCATTGGCTTGTTCACCCGGATGTCATAGACGCAAAGCCATTCTCCTGCCACCATCGCAAAAACTTGGGGACCGCAGCAAGGATGAGCGGAATGATACACACTAGCACATGCAGAAAGTAGGTAAACTTACTGTCGTCGATGAATGGGCTCCACTTAATGTCCCTCACCGCCTCGCACTTTGGTTGAAATGTCGAGACACAGTGCCATATGGCAGTTGTCAACATAGCATTTGAAGTTGGGGGCTGGGTGTTGGGTACTGATGTAGATCCGCCAAAGCTAAACCAAGACTTCGCAGATAGGTTGAACGAGGACTGTGCCACGGGTGTGTTAAATCCTAGTCCACCAGAGCCTGCTGAAGGCGCAGACGAAGAAGAGGTTGCTCTCCTGTCCCACAGTTTAACTGTACCGTCTTGGGATGCGGTCAGAAGCAAATAGGGCCGGCGTCCAGTTGGGTGCCATGCGAGTCTGTTCACCGCTCGAGTATGAGCCAGGAATGCAGCCTCAGGCTGCCCAACAGAAGGAGCAGAAGGGGCTTGCGACCTCCCAACGTTGCCTTTTCGGGGATGGAAGAGTCCACTAGGTCCGCCGCCAGTTTGATTGTCTGTAGGGGTGGGGTTCAAGTCTCCTATCAACGCCCTTGCATTCCACGCGACAACGACTCCATTGCTCCCAGCAGCTGCGACAATAGAAGTGTTGTCAACAGGGGGGGAGGATGAGAAGGTTTGATTGCGCTCTTCTCCACCCCTGTACACCCGTTTGATGAAGGATGGATAGTGCTGGTCATGATGAGAGGATTGCTGCTCTGAATCGTGCGCTTCCGGCGCCAGAAGTTCCTCGTACGATTCTCCCAGGCCAGCATGATCGCTTCCGATATGGTGATGTGATGCCCCCGGCACTGCTGCAGCCCCATCGCCCCCTCTCTGTTGCCATGTGGCGCCACTGTTGTTCTCGGACGTTCCTATTATCCCGCTATCGACGACGTAGGACTGGGGAAGGCTCCATGCCACATCAGTCACATTTATGTTTATTCCTCCACCGCCACCTGCCGGTGGAGCCGGGAGGGATGCAGAACCCGGGGAGTGGGAAGCACCCGGAAGGCGAAGAGCATCGCGCAGGTGCGGGTATTGTGGGTTTTGACCTCCCGTGGCCGCATTAGTCGTTTGGATAGGGGATTGGAAATGCTTTCGAATGGCAGCAAGAAGTAGTACATGATGTGAGGACGAATTGCATGCACAGACTGGCAATATGTGTTAGCTGCCAACAATCACGCCACAACCAACGTACCTGGCCCACCCGAACGGATCGAATCTCCTCTAGAAGGTTCGAGCCCCTGTTTCTCTCGAACGAATCGGCAAGACCATTTTCGCCCAGATTTAAGCGTAGGACGTGGAGCACATCCTTACCGGATGCCACGGCATACGTGCTGTCTTGTGAGAGAGAAATCGAAGAGAGTGGATGCGATCGATGTTGGTGTTGCTGCTGCGGGCCGCTCCCGCCGCCGGATGCGCCCCCCACTCCCTGCCGGGACGACGGGGAAGAGCCTGGCCCGACGGTGGAGTGCGAGTAGAGAGAGGCCACGACGGGACGGCTGTGGACGTCGGCCTTCATGTTGTCAAAGTGGTGGAGAACCCAAAGAGGCGCGCCCCATCCTCTCTATGCGAAGAGCGGCAGCGCAGTCCGCCGGAATGCGGTGGCGATGGATGGCAGCCGATTAGGACCACGGCCACGGCGACCATGGGACGACGGACGACGGAGAATGCGGGAGAGAGGCGGCGGGCGTGAGCGTGAGAAGTGAGAAAGCAAGATGAGAGCGAGTGTGATGAGGCAGGTGGCTGGATCTGCCCACTCTGGCGGCTGGATCTACCCACGCACCTATTTATCCCCGTATTTTTACCAACCCGCGCATTTATTCATCCCCCGGTATTATTATCAACCCTCCTTTTTACCCGCAGCAGAAAGGGAGCCAGGCCGCTCTCGTTAATAGGCCCTGGGGGCTCACTAGTTCACAAGTGTC
>JALLBE010000515.1:0-15779 GCA_036939795.1 Thalassiosira mediterranea
CATACTTGACCGAGTCCCCACGGTCGACATTACTTGCCTGCGCGGTAAGCTGTAGGCCAATTGAAAGGACCCCTGCAAAACACAATCCAAAATCGCAACGATGATCAATGTGTCATGCTTACGATAACAAAATAAATCGCTACTAAACCCAAATCTTCGCCACAAACTAAAATTGCCACATCACGCAGCCATCGCGCGAATATCATGGAACGATACGATAGTAGCGATTTTTTCAAAGTGGCGAATTTTTCAACGTGGGTAGCTTGGTTTGCGCGCAATTCGCATCGCCGCGGCGGCGGTCGAGTTGGTACGTAGGCATCAGATCGGCCGATTTTTTGCGTTTTTGCTTGTTTTTGCATGGTTTGTGTCGTGTGTTGCGTTCGACTATTTTAGCAAATTAAGAGTAAATGGTCGATATGTACCAGGCCGGATGGACCGTGCCTACCTACATCCTCTAGAGAGAAATCGTACCATACACGTAAAAGATGCCGGTGATGGCTAGGCAGATCACCTGCCTTCGCGTCGAGACGCTGATTCGCAGTTCGTTCTCATCACGACTGAGAGTTTACGATACCTATCTACCTAGCCTGCCTGTTGCTTCGACTATGCACTTGATTGAGGCTTGATTGAGGTGCTCGTTTCTCGTTTGGAGCTTGCTTGGAACAACTTGGAGCTTGGACATGGAGATGGGGAGATAGATGGAGCATGCACTGCCAAATTTGACTGAGGCGTTCGTGAAGGATGTGGCTGAGCCGTGATCGCGATGGGGTTGCTACCGCTTGTGGGCGCTTGTTTGATAACGTAGTTGGTTGCGCGGCGCAGATCGAAATACATAGTATCACTTACCATATTTCTTATTTCAGTGAAAACATCGCACGAAACAATATCATGCCACCATCTCCGTTCCACGACGTGAGCCCCGACTCGATGGGGACGAGCAAGGACGATGCCAGCGCCGAGTGGGCGTCGTCCTACCTCTCCCACTGGCTCGAGGAATCGATGGCCGACTTGCACGCCTCCGCCCCCCGCAGCGTGGCGTCTCAGCGCCGCCGCAGCCGTCACAGCTTTCACGGACACGACCTTCGCCATCGGGGCGACAAGTTGCACGCCAGCTTCAGTGCGTTCGGATCTCCGACGTCTCCGGCTCTTGGGCGCAAGTCTAGCCTGTCCAAGTCGACTGGGAGCAGCGAGGACGATATGGCGTATGATGTGCATGACGTCATGTACAGCTTGAATGACGTCCGCTTGCCCAAGACCAGCTCGGGCGAGGGCAATGTTTCATCTCAGGATGATGCTCGCGACCACATGGATGGGAAGGAGCCCTCCTCTCCAAACGATACTTCGCAAGAAGAATCCAGACGCCGTAGACGTCACACCCTCCATGGAAATGACCTTCGCCCTGGCAGAGACAATTTCCATGCTAGTTTTAGCGCTGTCGGATCGCCGAAGTCCGTATCTTCTACGTCGCGACGCAAGTCTGGCGACAGCCTGCAGAACCTCATGTGTAGTTTGAAGGATCTCCACTTGCCCAAGAGCGGCTCGGGCGATGGTGGAACTCATTCTTACCTCAGTCCTACCACTCAGAAGTCTACTAAGTTGGGCTCTGGTGATGGTAGCAAGGCTTCGTCTCACGATAATGCTCGCGATCACATGGAGTCTCCAGACGACAATGGCGGCGTTTTTTCGCCCAGGCCTCACAGCCGACACTCCTTCCATGGACATGACCTTCTCCCTGGCCAAGACAATTTCCATGCTAGTTTTAGCGCTTTCGGATCGCCGAAGTGCTTATCTTCTACGCCGCGACGCAAGTATGGCGACAGCATGCAGGACCTCATGTGTAGTTTGAAGGATCTCCACTTCCCCAAGACTAGCTCGGGCGATGGGGGAACACATTCTTACCTCAGTCCTACCACTCAGAAGACTACTCTAGGTTGAACTCGAGAGGTGATTCGCCAGAAGCTGAAACTATGATGTCACCTCTAGGCAAGACCTACCAGGTTAGAACCAAATCAGTCGATGCTGATCCTGGTCCGCAGCGAAGCTGCTTCCGCAGGAGGGCGAGCATGTCAACGTTTGACTCCGGCGACAGTGATCATAGGACGATCCATTTCTCTGTTGGCGCCGAGACTCCCACCACCCAATTCAGCTCCCACGAACTCACTAATGTTCCGCAAGCTCCGCATTCCCCTTCAAGCAAACCAAGGGCAATGGTGACCAACCTCCCCTGGACGGATCACAATGGGGTTCAAGGGTTCTACACGGGGGAGGTCGTCCTGCAGCCTCACGGGCCGGGCTCATTCACATCCAATGGAAAGACAGTTGAATCCATCTGGAATGACGGAGTTCCTATCAATGATGTCGCCGTTCCGCCTTTCGAGGCGTCGAAGAAACGAGCGGCGCCACGCCCTACATACACGAAATCAAAAAGCACGTCACACATCAACTCGCGTCCCAACCAACCTCTACACAACTACCGTCCAAAGAAGACCTCTCGTGAAAAGACATCGTCGCCCCAAAGTCCTAATGGCGAAGCTCCCAATGCTGAGGCTCCCACAAAGCCAACCTTCAAACTGGGTGACACAGCATCGCCGGAAGACATTATCATCGAAGAAGACAAAGTGAAGGCTGTTGAGATGATTGCCTCCCTCAAGCCACACGACTTTGCATTAGGTAAGACCATGCCCTCAATCGTCGATGGATTTGCAAATCCATTGTTACTTTGCATAGAGTTCATATATCTCAACTCCATGCATGATTCTTTCCTCTTTCCCAACATACAGTTCGACGATCGGACATGTCTTGGACGTACGCAATCATCGCCGACTGTTCCTTGGATGAAGGACGCCAAAAGAGCATCCGCTTTGTGGTGAACAACAGGGGATGCACCAAGACGATCCTGGCGAAGAATTGGGCGAAGCTCATTCGGTTGATAAATTATGATAGGAGTGGCAATGACTGTGCCGATCCGGTTCGATGTGAAGATGAAATGCGAGTCGATAATGATGCCTAAACTTTTTCCATTCCCGCAAAACATACTGAGGAGAGCGTTTGACTACTAGAGGTGGCAGTGGTGATATTTACCTGTGGTTCAATCTCATAATATAGTAGCGAAGAAGAATTCATCTAGTCAGTTTAGTAGGACTCCACAGCTTGATGAAAAATTGGTTGTTGGCCAGTCTCTCTTCCGTATCTATGTGAGATGCCATGAGGTAATACTGCATCATGGATTGCATCCTATCGTAAAGTTCAGTCAAATCTATTATAACATATTAGTAATCTAACCGGCTGCATATGAATGATGAATACTAAACTCAATTCATACCATATGTACATGCAACACCTTCAAGCCTTTACGTCCGTCTCATCTGCTTCTTGAGGGAGCTCACGTAGCTCTCCAAATATCTCTCCTTCGACTTGAGTATCTCCACCGTCTGTTCCAGCTTGGCGATCTCGCCCTTCCTCTTGATGTCGATGCGCTTCTGCTGCTCGAGCAATTGCAGGCTCTCCTGCAGCGACGCCTCCGCGTTGGCGCGGCTGCGAATGGCGTCGTTCATCATCTGCTGCAGGCTCTGCATCGTGTCGTGGTTGCCGCTCTTCAACTCTTCGTTCTCCTCCCAAAGTCTGCCGAGTTTGTCCTTCGCCTCTCGGAGGGTGACTCGCATCTTCGAGGCCTCTTCCTCGTGCTTGTGGATGGTGCTCTTGTACTCCTGTTGGAGACTCGCGTGGTGGGTCTCCATCGACTTGATCCTTTCGTCTGTCGCTGACTGTTTTCTTTGATCTTCTTCAACCTTGGCTTTCAGTTCCGAGATGACCTCTCTCTGCCCACTTTCCTGTTCCCTGAGCTCATTCAAATCTCGCTCCCTTGCTTGCATTGTCGACTTGAGCTCCTGGTGATCCTTCTCAAGATTGCGGATTCGTTCCACCATAATCTTTTCCGACTTCATCCTGGACGCAACTTCCTTCTCTAGGTCGGATAGGTCCTTCATTCTCTCTGTGAGGACTCTCTCTGATTCCAGCCTGGACGCGAGCTCCGCTTCCAGCTCTTGCTTTTCGCTTACGTGAGACTTCCTGTCCTGCTCGCTCTTCTTGAACTGTGACAGCAAAATTTGAGCATTTTCCTTCTCACTCTCCAAGGCCGCTTTGAGATTAGTCACTAGGTCTGTCAATGAGTCGAGGTTCCTGACGGCATCTGCGTGTCTAGACTGCAGCGTTTCAACCTCCTGAAATATAATTCATCAATGGTGTTAGATGGTGAAGAGTCACTGCCAATGAAGTCCTACAAACCAAACTCACCTCCTGCTGCACCGACATATCTTTTTCAAACATTCTCCTCTTCTCTTCCTTGTCCAGCTCAACTGACTTCACCTGATCTTGGAGAGACTTGACAACCTTGTTTATGCTCGTCGTTTGCTGGTGTACGTCATTTCGGAGCGACGTCACTGTCTGTTCGTGCTCCGCCTTGAGCTTTTTGGTGTATGCGACCATGTCGTCAAGCTCTTTCCTGAGCGATCCGGCCGTCTCTTCGCTGTCCTCCTTCAGCTTGTTGCTGTACGCAATCATGTCATCCAGCCTCGCCCTGGCCTTCTTCAACTCCTGCTGAGACTCGTCGGCGGCTGCAGATGCCTTTTGGTGTGCCTCCTCTTTCACTCTGACTTCTTCGAGGAGGTTTTTGCGGACCTCTTTCTGCGATGTTTCGTTTTCGAGCAGCTTCTCCTCGAGAGATTTGACCTCTTCGGTCACACTCTGCAACTGACTCTGTGTCTTCTCGAGCTGGGACTTCAATATTGTGATCTGTTCGGCCATTGATGTGTCCTTTTTCGTGAGGGCATCGTTCTCAGTGACGAGTGCATCTTTCTCCTTCTGCAGTTGCTCGTAGCGCTCATTCAATGATGCAAGTTCACTCGTCAAATCATTGCTCTTGTGTAGGACCTTTTCCTTCTCTTCCTTGAGCTCTGTTAATTCAGCCTGCAGCTTCTCCTGAGTTTGGGTTAAGGAGTCGACACTTGCTTTGAGCTCTTCGTTCTTGTCAACGGTATTCTTGTTTTCATTCTTCAAATCATTGTGCTCTGTTTGCAGTTGCTCCTGGGCTTGGGTCAACGACGCACAATTCTGGGACAACTCAACATTCTTTGAAAGTGCTGCTTCGTTCTCCTCCTTTAGCTCCGCACATTCATCTTGCAGCTTTTGATTCTTTTCGAGAACTTCCGCCTTCTCTTCCTTCAGAGTGGTACATTCCGCATGCAGGGAAGCATAACATTGGATGTTCTCTTCAACGCTTAGCGTGGCTCCATTCAATTTGTGAGTCAAGTCATCTATCTCCGCTTGATATTCACTCGCCTCCTCTTTCATGGTTGAAATGGCACCCTCTAATTTGTGAGTCAATTTCTGTATTTCCACTTGGTAATCATTCGCCCCTTCCTTCTTAGATGCTTCCATTTGAATGAGAGCATCTTCATTCTCTGCGATAGATTTTTTGGCAGCTTCCAGCTCGCTCCTGAGCTGTTGTATCTCCGCCTGATGATTCAAATCCGAATCATCCTTGATTGATTCCAATTTTTCCAACAAACTCTCCACCTCTTGCTTCGCGGACTCCATCTCGCTCAGTTCGGAACGGAGAGAATGAATGGTTAACTCGAGCTGAGTATTCTCCTCGACGGAGAGCAGGGCTTCATCGAGCTGGCTCCTCAACTGGAGGATTTCGGACTGATGATTAGCATCCTCTTCAATCGCTTCAATCTTTTCCTCCGTGACCCCCTCTTCACTCAGCTTCGATCGCAGCATGTGGATGGTCGACTCCTGCCTCGAAATAATCTCTGACGACTCGCGATCGTTGTGTTCGCAGTCAGCCAGCTCCGATTTCAGTTCCTCGAGTTCCAATTCCATCCCTTCCAGCCTCTTCACCAATTGGCTGCATTCATCCTCCTTCGAACGAAGGGCCGACACTGAAACCTCGCATTCTTCCTCCTTCTGCTTCAGCGCGGCCTCGCTGGCCTGACAGGAGCGCGTCAGCTCCTCCTCAAACTGGGAAATGACCTCCGAAAAGTCTCCCTTGAGCCTCTCCACCTCCGATTTGAGCTTCTGTTTGTCCTCCTCGAGGGCCTTGGCCGCTTCTGATCCTACCTCCAGCCTGTGCTCCAGCTCCTCCACCGCTTGGCGCTGGGACTCGTTCAGATTATTTTTCAGGGAGTCGTTCTGAGCCTCGAGTTCAGAAAGCGCACGCTGTGCTTCCTCCAGATCAATGAGCAGGGCTTCATTCTCCTCCCTCTTCTCTTCGAGTGCGTTTTTCACCTTGGCAATAGCAGCTGCAAGCGGATGCGAAATAATAACATAACATAAGTACAAGCAGCATAAGTTGAATGAAGTGGATACAAAGAGAGGTGGCGTGCCGCACTCACATTCATAAGATGATATCGTCTCCTCGAATGCCTGCGTGCTATCGATGAGCTCCTTCGTCAAACTCTTGGACTTTTCCTTCAGCTCGAGGTTGGCCTGACGCAGGGCCTCCAAATCTGCCTCATCGTGGCTCTTGGAAAAAGCGCTGCTATGGGATTTCGTCTCGCCCAAGGAGTCGAGCCCCTCGATCCGGCTCCTGAGCTCGTCGTTTTCCTTCGTGTAGGATGCGACTTTGAGCTTCATTGTTTGAACCTTGCTCTCCAGCGTCACACATTTGCCAGCTAGCTCGTCCATTTGACCATCTCCCTGCGAGATCGTGGCGCGGTTTGATTCTTGGTCGGCCTCCTCGTCCAAGGCAGTGGTCAGCCCCTCGATCAGCTCGATGGCCCTTCTAACCCGCCCCTCGTCGCCGATGGCCGTCTTCGCCTCGTCCTCGTATCGTTGGAGCAATGTCAGGCTGGCATGGTACGCGGCGTCGACCGGCACCCGCTTCTTCCTCATGCTGCTCAGCTTCTTCTTCGCTGTTTTGCATTCCTTGGACCTGTCGGCGTGCACCTTCCGCTCGGCCGTGAGCAGGTTCATCATCTCCTCCAGCGACGTCTCGAGCTCGTTGTTGGACTGGCGCTCCATCTCGAACGCTCGTGCGAGCTCGTCCCTCTCGCCGGAGGCTATCTTGGCCTCAGTCTTGATTTCGGAGAGATCCTTCTTAATGAGCTTCACCTCCACGTGGTGCTCCTGCTTGAGCTCCTCCATCGCCGCGGCCATTTCGATTGCCACCTTGGCCTCGGCCATGGCATCGGTCGTCGCATCGGCGGCTTGCGATGATTCCATTTCTGCCTCTTTCTCGCCCAGCTTCTTCTCCAGCTCCTCGATCTTCTCCTCTGCCTCGGCAACACTGGCTTTGGCAGTCTCGAGTTGTTTCTGGAGTTCGTCCATTTTCTCGCTCTCCGCCTTGCCACTTGCAGTCATCTTGGACTTCACCTCCTCCAGCTCCGACGACAATTGCTCGTTCGACTTGATCTGCTCGTCCAATTGCTCCCTCAGCTTCTCTATTGTGGAGGCTGTGGTCCTCTCCTCCTCCTCTCTGATGGCGCTGTCTACGTCGATGGTTGTTTTCAGGGCCTCCAGCTCCTCAGCCAGCTCCTTGTTCGCCCTCAATTGTTCCTGCAGCTTCTCCTGCAGCTCGTCCTCCATCTTCCTCGCCTTCTCCGCGGCCGCGCTCTTCTCTCCCAGATCCTTTATCAGGAGGCTGGCCTTGAGCGACTTCACCTGCGCCGACAGCGAGTCCCTCTCCCTGGTGACGGCCCCTACCCTCTCGCACTTCTCCACCTCTATCTTGACGTAGGCCTCCTCGGCCTTGGCGAGCTTCTCCCGCAGCTCCGCAACTTCCTTCGCCCCCTCCTCCTCAGTGGCGCTGGTGGCGGAAGTGGCGGCGGCGGGGGAGGAGGTTCCCTTGAGGGGCTTGAGCGCGTCGACCATCCTTCGCAGCGCGTCGCGCTCGCGGCCGCTCCTGCCCACCTCCCCGCGCAGCGCGTCGCGCTCGCGCTCGGCGTCCTTCAACTTGCCGCGAAGGGATCGCAGCTCCTCGAGGTTGAGCTCGTGCTCCCTCGCGGTTTCCTCGACGATTTCGATCTCGGCCCGGTTGCTGTTGTTGCCATCGAGCTCGGGCACTGTGGGCAGCGGCCCGCCGCCGGCCTCGGCGGGGGCGTCCCCACCACGGCCCCCACTCCCGCCGCTCTCCCCGCTCTCGCACTCGTGCAAAATGTCGCTCGTCACCTCCTCCAGCCTCCCCCTCAACCTCCTGATCTCCGCCTTGCTCTCCTCCTCGTACTCCTCGAACAATTTCCTGGCGCCGTTCAATGCCTCGATCTGCGCCGTGCGTTCGGAGGCCTCGTCCTCGAGGCGTACGATCGTCGCGCGCGCCTCGTCCGCGGACTTGGACAGCCGCTCGGCCTCGGCCCGCGCCTCCCCCAGCTCGGCGCGCGCCCGATCGCGATCCCTGGACGTGGTCTCCACGAGGTCGCACATTTTCTTGAGCTGCTCCTTCGTCCGGTCGTGCTCGCGGACCGTCCCCGCCCGGCTCTCGCCCAGCCGCTTCTTCAGCTCGTCGAGCTGGGCGTCCTTGTCTTGCAGCAGCGAGGTCAAGAGATCCCTGTCCTCGTTGGCGCCCTTCGAGTCCTCCGTCGCCAGGGCGGTCTCCGCTCTGGCGGCCTCGAGCTCGGCCCGGACTGCCGCCAGCTCCTCCCTGGCCAGCGTCCCATCGTCCGCGGAGGCCGCGAATCGCTCCCGATCCTCCCCGAGCCTCCGGAGCTCCCGTTCCCTCTCCTTCAGATCCTTGGAAATCTTCTCCTTCTCGTCCTTCGCGGCCCGGAGTTCTTCCTCGTGAGCCTCCCTCTCCTTCCTGGCCTCCCCCTCCTTTTCCTCGGTAAGCTCGGCCAGGTCCCTCTCGAACTTCTCCTCCAGCTGTATTATCGACTCGCTCAATTTGTCGAAGTGTTCCTTCCGGACCTCCTCGAGCTGGTTGGCCTCCCACAGGCTGCGGTTGGCCTTCTCCTTCCGCAGCGCCTCCTCGAGGGATGCATTCTTGGCGCGCGCCGATTCGAGCTGGCCTCGCAGCTTGTCCGTCTCGGACCTGGCGTCCGAGTCGCGCCTCATCTCGACCTCGCCCAATCGCTCCCGCGCGTCCCACAGCGCCTCGGCGAGCTTCTCCTTCTCCGAATCCGACTGCGCCTGCATCATGGCCATCTTCACCTGCAGTTCCGAGACCTCGTCGCTCCTCCCCCGCCTCTCTTCCAACAGCGCCTGGTCCAGCCCCGCCTTCTCCTTCCGCAGCCTGTCGCGCTCGGCCTTGACCCGTCTCAGCCAATCCTTGACCGAGGAGGCCTCGACGTTCATGGAAGTCTCGAGGTCGGACAGGTCCATCATCAGCGATGTGTTGGACGCCGGGGAGAGCGCTCCGGCCTCCACCCTCGAGGGCCGGCGCTGTCGGTAGCCGTTTTGAAAGCGGGGGGTCCTCCCGTCGCGCTTCTCCATCAGCGCCGAAGTGTCTATGTGTGGCGAAATTGGGGATGCCGGGTTGCCGTCGCAATCCTCGATGACCGTCTCCTCCTCCTCGCTCCTGAAGAGGGCGCTCCCGGCCTCGCCGCCGTCGCTGAAGGTCCAGAGGGTGCTCCCGTCGGGATCGTCCCCCGCCAGGGTGGAGCCGCCGGCGTGGTGCCGTCCGTCGAGCCCCATGGGACTTCCGGGGGGATCGCTCGCCCGGGGGGTCGATATTACGCTCCCGTTCCGGGGGCTGAACGCGGCGGAGGTCGTGCGGGTCACCTCCACTCCGCCCTGGTCATCTATCTCGCGGGAAGCTATTTGGACGACGTACTCGCCCGAGTCCCCGTCGTCGTCCCGTCCGTCCCAGCCGCGAGCGGAGTCCGATTGGGGGACGCCGTAGGCCGCGGCGACGGGAAAGTCCATCGCGACGCGCGCCTCTCCGATGAGAGTCGAGAGACGAGAGAGGCTTATCTGCTAGAGTTACCGCCGTTGCCTTCGCCGGCTGTACATATATCGGTGCGGACCGGCCGACCGCTGCTCACGGCTTGGTCTCTAGGCCAGCAGTACGATCAGTGTTGCTTGATGTTATCAGACGAGAGGCAGTCGCTACATACGAGCTACGATACGGGCCATTGCCGCCGCGGCCTCTTTCGTTGTTGCCAATTCAGCTTTGAATCACATGTGCGTGATGGCCCTTGCTTTTGGGGCTTTTGGCGCATTCGCCGTAAAAAAGAGGTGATGTCGTCGGTGGCATCTCCGAATTTGGCATGGCCGCATCGTCGGCAGCACAAATTGTGTGTCGGCTGAATTTTGGCGAATACGGCTTCTCAATATTTCTTACCTTTCATAGAGGAATTAGTATTTAGTTTTCAATTATGAGAAATCGACGATCTGCTCCTTCCATCCCCTTCATGTGAATCGCTGAGAAAGGGAGTGCATGGTGGTGAAAAAATGTTGTGTTCACATTATATTTTATTTACCCTCCATCATTCACCTGCCTGACACCCATGAGCCTGCCTTGCATGAACATGTCCCAGAAAAGAGAGCAGATCATCTGTGTCGTCTATGTACCATCTGCATCTGCCAGCATGACGCTACCACATGAGTTACGATAGCATGGCACTGGCTCTAGCTCTAGATACATATTTATCGGTTGAAGATGTTGGTCCTCAGCAAATCTTTGTCTCTTTTAGTTTTGGCTGGAGTTGGGGATCTTGTCCAGCAGATAATCTATTTCGGATTGGAGAGCCTGTTCTCATTTTCAGTACAATTAGATTTGAGGTCAGTAGCAGTAGCAGCATATGTATGAAGCTGAGCTGAAGCTGGAGCTGTGTCTAGTTTAGATACAAACACAATCTGATCACAATTAGATGAAGATAGGCTATCAGATAGGTATGTATTTCATATTTTATGTAGGTTTAAGAGTGGTTCCAGTTTCATGCCCAAATAACCCAACTGTTATTTTTATTGTGATAAGCTGCTGTAGTTGTAAATATTATGCATCAATAAATAAATACTCAGGCTCAGGCGCTATCCCAGCCCCAGCGATCCCAAACATCCGGAGTCATTAAATGTTTTTTGTTCCCTGCATGAATATCTCTCGAATATCTCGGGGGCGTCATGGGTCAGTCAACCATTTGACACACGAATATTTTCTCATTACAGTTGGGTCATAGTTCTGACATCACAGTGTCAGTGTCTTCAGGTGGTGTCTTTGAAGGAGATATTATCTTACTTTGGCCCAAGAGAGGGTGAAAAAATGTTCGGCAGGACATCTAGATGTTCGTGCGTATGAGTGTTTTAAGAGGTGTGCAACTATATCGCTAAGTGTTTGAATGGTCCCACAAATCCCACATGCACACGCAAAATACCAAAACTAGATAATGTTTGAGATGTTCAGTTTCCGGAGTGCTGGGATAGCTCCTCAGAGATTAATACAATTTAAACATGTAGGTAAGGAGTCAGATTGGTATTTGGTAACAACTTTTGTCTGAATTCAGATTTTCATAGTGATTAGTGATTCAAATTGTGTCGCATTGGTATTGGAGTCATTGTTTGTGATGGTGACGTGTGATGGTGATGCGAGATGGTGATGGTGATGGTCTTGGTGTTGGTATTGGAGGTGGTAGTATCCTTGTCCTTGATATTTGTGTGTTAGTTGGGATACAATGGTCTGAGTTCAATTTTTGCATTGTTGTGTAGATGCATTGACTTTGTTGTGTGAAGAGCAGCAGCAGCAGCAGTAGCAGCAGGAGTAGCAGCAGCAGTAGCAGCAGTACATCGGCAGTGGTAGTTAAGGTTGGGGTTGAAGATTGAAGAAACTTTTCGGTTATAAGTTATAGTTATATTTATATGTTGAGTGGCAGCTAGAATACAAATGACAATGCTTGCATGTACAGTGCTGTGCGCAAGTATGATATATGGTATATTATATTGAGGACACAGCAGTTACGAGCAAAGATTAGTGGGTGTGTCCCCTATTTTTTAGGGATAATTCCCCCTAAACGAAAATTGGGTGAACAAAAAAACACCGTACGACTCTGAGGTCTAGGTGTACCACTTACTGTAGCTCTTCGCCAGATATGCATCTTTGCTCGGATATACATGTCATTTGCATTTATTTGATTGAAATAGCTTACAATAGATACGCTGGGTGTGGTTTCTGAGCTGCACAGCAGCACAGGCACAGTGGCACAGTGGCAGCGGTGATGATAGGTGGGGGGCATGAGCATTAGCATTAGCATTAGACAGTTGACAGTTGTAGTTGTAGGATACCAGTTGAATATGATACGAGACAATCACTAATATTGACATGACATGGCAAAATTGTTGTACATAATGTACGATACTCCAAAATAATGCACCCTCTTGTGTATGTTTGTGCATCCCACTTCCTCCCACTTCCCCTGCATCAACTGGAAATACCTACAGCAACTTTAATCGGGTATCGCAGGCATTGGGTTTCCTTCGGGTAGGTGATACATAGGTATGGAACGGGTCGGTAGGAGATGAGAACCTTCCGTTTTCGAGGGTTCGTATGGTCGCCACTTCTCATTTCCCCGATTTCAGCGATGCAAAGTCTTCTTCCACATGTAATATTTCATGCCGACAAACGGAACACCCAAAATAGAACTTGCCACTCACTTCTCCGCACATCCTCTCGTTGTGTGACACCACCCCGTACGTCTCCGCTCTTGTGTTGCCTCTCCCGCCCGCCCAGGCCTCTCCTGCCAAATTGCAGGACAGGATCTTCAGTCTTCATGGAAGTGGTGAGAGCTTAGAGCCCTTTAGCTAGAGCGCACCTCCCTTGTAACTCTCGGAAGCAGGGATCACACGGGCACTCTCCTATCCAGAGTGAATCGAAAGTGATGAGAAAAACAAGGGCAAATGGGAGCAGGACGGCCGCGTCGTCAACGTCGTCGCGGTCAAACGTTCACGTTATCGGCGCCTCGAGCGATGGCGTTAAGGCTAATCGTCCCAGCGACGGCAGTGGCGAGATGAACTCCCACCATCTCGCTCCGTCAAACTACCACTCGCTTGAGTCGGTCGTATCGTCGGACTCGCGAGATGAGCAGGAATCTGATCTCTCCAGGGGTATAAGCCTCCTGGACAATGAGTGCGACGAGGAATCCCGGGAATCGCAGCAGAGCAAAAACCCAATAGCTAGGCTGCGGGCCGGTCACGCACCGCAGCAGCATGCAGATTTCATGGCGCCGCCCCCGCCGCCTCCACCTCCGCCGTCCACTCCGCCGCCATCGTCACATCTTAATCGTCATGCAAGCAAGCAGCAGCACCATCCGGCATTGCACGACGACACCCCATCTGAATACGAACAGTTCAATCATGGCGATAGGCACATGCCATCGACGAATCCACCGATATCGGGGAGTGAGTCATTGCAGAAGAATGCCCTCGTCTCTCTCCTGAAGGAAATGCGCGCCCTCGAGCAGAGGATGCAGCAGCAAACAAACGAACACGAGGCGGAACGAACCACGTTATTATCTTCATTAGATCAGCAATCAAAATATATTGCACAATTGGAGAACAACCAAAAGACACTGCAAAGTCAAAATGCCGCCCATAAGAAGCAACTGGGAGGAGTTCTATCCAAACTGGACAGGTTCGCGTTGGGATGCTCGAAGTTCGACTCGGCCAGCGTAAAGAAGATGTCTGGGGCACTGAACGTTCAGGTCCGAGAGTGGCGCAAGTTGTATAGCATCGATACATTCGAATCAGAGGAGGAGATGCAGGCAAAGGATCAAACCACGATGGAAAAGATACAGTCGATGTACCAAGAAATCGCCGATCTTAAGACAAAAAATCATGAGTTAAAGGGGAGAATAAGGAAAGCTGTGGATGGAAAATATGGTACTGATCATGTGGGCAGCCGAAAGAGGCGAGGAGATGTAGCGTCTGGGGACAGCAGTGTGGTCTCGGGGATGGATGATGACGATGCAACGCAGATGTCGGGGGTCACACACATGACTGGCGTCACACATTTGACGGCGGCCATGTCAGGCTTTTTGAAAGAAGGCGAAGATGGAGAGGCAAGTCTACAGCACCATCAAAGGCAACGTGAACGAGGGGTCTCAATTTCTGCAAGCAGCCCCAGATCATCCGGCAGCCAGAGTAATCCACGCAGGAAGACAGTGCAGATCGCCTCGCCCAGGTCGATATTGAAGCCAACGCCAAAGTATGATCAAAAGGCAAATCAGCAGCAAACTCAGCATACCCAGCCAATGAAGAAGCCACAATCCCAGCACCACCAGGAGCGCCAAGCACATCGGCGCAAACACCATGAACGAAATCGACCTCAGCTGCAAGTGCCGCGGCCCCAGGCGACACATCCTAGCCTACCCAAGTCGCCCATGAGAGGGAGTAATAGAAGTAGGTCATCGAGGCACCGGCGGTCAAATAGTGCCAGCTCCAATCCTGATTTGGGCTTCATTAATTTTGATGGTGCCGGCAAGGGTGACTTTGTTGCCAGTTTCGAAAATTTTGGCAGTGAATCCTTTGCTGACGAAAACAGCGAAATGTGGGCGACATCCTGGGGTGGCGGAGATGACGTGAGCGAAGTTTGATGTTATCCTACTTGGAATGATCTAATATGATATGCTTGGGGATGTAGATTCTAATGAATTTTTGGACGGGTGCCCTGTTTCTCGTTAATGCTTTAAACTGTGTAATCATGTGATATTTGTACCAATGCTGAACTGAAGTTTCCTTAGTTATCTTCATGGGAAACACCCCATAGATATGCTCGAGATTGGAATGTGGTGATTTGCCTTGTATTGAGAATTGAAGCGGTTTAGATTGACTGGCCTCGTCATAAATTTTCATTATATATATATATGAAAGGAAATCAGAGCAATGTTTGATTATCAGTGATGCTGATTACAATGGGCCATGATGCATAAACATAATAAACTGGAAAATGTGTCTGGGGAGAGAGGATTACATCAAACTCTAGACTTCTCCATAAATATCTTGAAGTGTTGCAAATACACTAGAATCAATATATAGCAGACCTTGCAACTGCCAAGTCTCGGTGTAATGATCTTGATTGTTCAAAAAATATTGTAAATTGATGTGGGCACCAATGTCGGAAGTGGCAATAAAATCAAAAAGTTCTTTCTAGAAGGATGATCCCTTGGTGAAAAAAAAGAAAAGTATGCATGTATTTTGTCTTCATGCTGATCACCAGTGACATTAGTTTGGTGTTGGTTTATGGATAAATTGTTTGAATAAAACGTTGTAAGCAATCATGCATGAGATCTTCGCCAGATAAACCAGGCAGCATCATTGGTATTAATTTTCTTGTCACGCATTTGAAAGTGTCAATTTCTGGTAGATATGTGTGTTTGGTAGAATGACATGTGATGATTACTTACTTTGGGCAGATAGAAAGCATATTATGGCATATAATAATTGGGGAAGTGAGACAGCTCCTATTGGATGGCTTGGTTACAAGATTAGCAAGATGATATGATGCAGTGAGCGCCCATGTTGCCTAATGCGAACATTACTGAGTCATATATGACCAGGGCTAAATGAGATTAGGGCTACTTGCTTTCTTCCAACATGTAAGGAAAAGGATTACAAGTCTCAGACCTTCCTGCTATTGCGAGAACTAACTCTCAGCTTAATTTTGAGATGAAGCTAGAGGCAACAGTTCAAGGGTGCGTTGGCTATATTGTTACCAAGTACAGCTGTAACAGAACAGGGTGTAACAAAGGGGTACCAGGGAGCAACACAAGTAACATGTTGTTTTCTTCTGATATATGGCGATTTGCGGTTCATGATACCCCATGAAAACAGCCCGATTTGGAGTGTGTCTCAGGGAT
>JALLBE010000516.1:0-22495 GCA_036939795.1 Thalassiosira mediterranea
ATAAAAAGTACGAAATAGGTCTACCGCATAGCTAAGCGACAGGGTGACCTTAATTGCGACAGAGCCGTACCCTACATAGCGTATGTAGGCGTAAGTAAGTAGATAAATGCGTTTTACATACGTAGGATTAGTAGAAACAAAAACTCTTCCGTCGCACAAACACAACAATCAACTCGAGCTCGTCGGGTCCGACGCCGCCGCCACACCGCTCGCGGCAATGTTCCGAGGCACCGATAGCCTCGAGGAAGACCTTCCGGCCATAAGGCCAGCTGGTCCGGTAGACCGTCGCGATTTTCGACGCCGTCGACGCATCGATCGAGATGGCCAAAGCCGACGGCCGTAGCGGCCGTCCGCCCCGGATCCGAGGGCACGAATCGTCGCCAAATGCTCTGTGCTAATGGACTGTGCCTCGGTGGGTCAGCGGGGGTGCTCTGTGTCGAGCTCTATCTACGATTCGTCACGGCCTCGATTTTGTGTTGTGTTTTTGTGTGTTATTGCGTTCCAAAACTTAGACACACACACGCCTCGATTTCGACGGCGCCGTTCGCGCCGCGGCCCCGAGCTGCGTGGGCGCGCCTGACGCGAGGAGAAAGAGGAGAAGCAGACGATTTCATAGCTATGTCATACACCTACTAAGTTTAAAAATTCGTCTAGCTTTACAGTAGTCACTACGAAGCTAGTACTTTTTGGCCCATATATGGGCCATTACCTGAATAGCTGTTAATTCATTCTCAAAATGTCAAAATTGCAAGAGTTAGAGATTTATTTCTTAAAATTATGTATGACCAAAATCCTAATTCCTACACTCTGTGTTACGTAGGACCAAGAATGAAATGAACTAATTTAAAGAGATTTTTTTTTCCTCCAATTCACTAAGGCGGTCGAGATTTTGCTCGATTTGTGTGCAAATTTTGTGTTGTTGTGCACAAAAAATCGATTTGCTTTGTTGACATGCAACTTCGCCCCGCCCACTCGGGCCGCGGTCCCGAGCCTCGTGGGTGCACATTAGATAATGTGAAAGAGGAGGTGCCATTTGCTGTCTGAGTCCAAAAATTTGCGATTCTAGCTAAGCACGCGTGAAGCTAGTAAAACAGTGGACACATATATGTGTCCAAGATAAATAGCTGTTAACATATGACCTATCATTCTCATCCAGAACAATGCAGGGCTTTGCGCAATAACATTGATACTGTCCTAGCAATGTCAGATCATATATTATCTCAGAGATATTCAAGGATCAATAACAAAAGTGACTCATATCCGTATCAATACTTCCACAATCATAAGACACTGGTATGAACTCATTGCAATTGCACCTTTACCTGCAAAGAAAATCTCTGACCATCCTTTCAGCAAATTTACGAAGCCTCAAGTAGTAAAATGTTGAGCTGTCTTTTAATTTTAATTGCAATGGCAAAGTGTTTCATAAACAACTAACATAGATGGCATATGACAACAAGCTGAAGGATACATGGAGGTGCCCATACCCATACCGTATGGATTGTTTGCTTCACACACTTCCAGGATTCCCGCCAATTTCACATCAGAAAACAAAATCTAAACTAGAAATATTGAGAAAGCATTTACAATATCAAAATTAATAAATTTGGCCAATTGTCATTCCCCGGCTTCTGGATTTGAAGATTTGGGCAGGAACTTGATGCCAATCACAATTAGCTTCTTATATAGGTACTCAGATTTGTAGATAAATGTGACCAAAATAGAGACTGGGTTTATAAATAGACACTAGAATTTTGTAACATTTATAGAGCCCCCAGGGTGGAATTGAGCCCTAAAGCTCAGCTCTAGTAGTAGAGGCTCTAGTACATTCTATGCATTCTGTAGTGTGTATTAGAGCGCTCATACATATCTTCAGCGGTGGGGTAGAAGTTGACCTATAAGTGTTGCAAGTTTAGGTTTAGGTGTGCGATTCAAAGCATTTTTATGGTAGCCCGGCTCGAGCAAAAGATTGGGTTTCATCATCTTTTGCACCCAGAAGTGTTTTTTTTTTCTTCAATTTTGAGTCCTGCATGATGCGAGACAGCTTGCACCTGGGAGCCTGCTGAGTGACCTCAAATTCATGGTGAAAGGAGCACTGTGGTGGTTCACCACCTTTTAATGCAAAGCAAGCGATTGGAGGCCACTGACATCAAGAGCCAGGATATGATATCCCCACTTGATATAGGGTAGTAAAACACAGATTTGTTATTTACTCATACTCTGAACTCTGTTCATATATACCTTTACACGGGACTAGCTATCATGCACACCAGTTTATATATGTCATGGTCACTAGTCACTGGATGGAGACTGGAAAGGTTACAAAGATATATGTCATCCACCATCAAGGCCTATGCATCTGTACTATAACACTAATACCTATCTTGCAGTGCGGGATATAATTGTTATTGATATGTGCCACTGATAGTGGCAGATCCGATTCAGAGCAAGTGTAATTTTAGTTTTAGCTTCATGTGCCCATTAGCCTCTCTCTACAGCTTTTCCTCAGTAAAAGAGCACTACTTGTATGGACTTTACCCACACTGTAGAATAAATATTACTAATACTCTATAAAGGTAGGAGAGAAGCAGTTTCATTCAAAATGAAAAGAGTCGCATGCTAGTAGTTACAGGTACAAGAAGCAGCTTCATACAAAATGGGAAGAACCACATGAAATTGGATAGGTGCAACATCAAAGTACTGAATTTATTGTTAGGTTTGGACTTTAGATCAGTTCCAGAGGCAGGAGGAGCACAAACAAATTAACAAGCATCCATTACTACTTACCTACATCCATTCAGATCAAGCAGTGAGTGTAGGTGGATGTGAACGATACAAATCCATGGCAATAGTAGACAACCCTTGGATGCCAGATGAGAGCTATTCTTTAGTATGGAATTGGATTTTATTTTACATACAAGATGATGGTATGTAGAATAGTCTTCCACGAACTAAATCTGGCCCTCTCACAACACAAGGGTGAGATGCAGTGGAGAAAACGAAGAACAGGGCGAAAGGATCAGTCTTATGCAACACATCTTCTAATTTACAACTTGCATACAACATTGGACTCCTAATATCTGGCCAGAGTGCAGATTGAAGGCTTTGCATCGATTGTCTCCATTTTGGGACGAAGGCTCTCGTGTGAGTCATTCTGGATCTCACCTAATCTTTTGTCAGATAGAGAGAGATGCTGTTGCTGGGTGGATTGTTTCAAGTGAACTGCGTCACGTTTCCAGTTTTCACAACTAGCAAGACCAGTGCCTAAACAACCAGGGAAGCAAAACGTAAAACGCCGTCAATCATCCAACCCTTCCCGTTTCTCATCTACCTCGCCAGTCCCCGGAACCCTGCAAAACTCCACCACGAACTCGACGTCGTCGCTCAGCGGACCCACCCGATGCAACATTGTCGGCTCGATAATGCCCAAGTGATCCTCATCCAGAACGTGTTCGCTCCGCGAGGGTTCGAGTATCTCATATTCCAACTGCCCCCGCGAAACTCGTATGACTCCCCACGTCCCTTCCTTCGTGGTGTGCTGATTGGTCAGACCCCTGGGGATCGTCGTGGAGGTGAACGACGGGGCGTTCTTGGGGACCGTCGAGTATTTCAACACGTCCGGCGGGAGGATCGGCATCCCGTCCGCCCTACGTCCTTCGTCGCCGTTGCCGCTACGAAGCGGCGAGACACGGAATATCCGGGGCTGCAGCCTACAAGATTGAGATGAGACCAGATCGTGCTCGGCCGTTGACAGCGTGAACACGAACGCGAGAGCGCGGGGGGTGATCGCTGCCGCTGCCGCCGCGGCGATTACTGTCGCTGAAGCTCTCATCTCTCATCTTGTGAATGAACCTTGTAGGTATGTACGAGATAACAAGGCAAGAGAGTGAGGTGATGCGATTTGTACGAATTCCTGTGTAGCCGTATAACACATAATCGCCGAAATATCTTTCGCCTTCCATTTTGTGTTGGTCTGGGGTCTACACGTATGGAAATGTTCCCATATGACATATCTATTTAACTCTACTATTTCTATGATACCGTCCACTTGCTTTGAAAAGCAAGGTTTTACTTGCAACACTTATAAATCAACTTCTACCCCACCCCAATAGATGTTTGAGGGCTCTATGACACACTACTCTTCACGTAGCGTGTCAAAAAGCTGAGCTTTTGGCCTCAAACTCAACATGGGCGGCTCTATAAATGTTACAAATTTATCTTGTCTATTTAGATAAATTGTGGCAAGCCCTTATGTGCGTTTAGAATCTAATCATGTTATATAAACCTATAGCAATTAGAAAAAAACGCATCTCGTCTCCGAAGAATTGAGAAGGTGATTGGCGTCAAATTCTATCGCGAATCTTGAAATCGAGAAGCCGGGGGTTGACAATATATATTTCATTCTAATTCCTTTTAACAATATCTTTCGCGCTTTTTCTAAAATAGATTTTAATTTTAGGTACGCAATTGGCGGGAAAACCAAAACATGGGGAAGCAAACCACATGGACGATACATTTATTATGGCTTCAAACGTTAATCTTATCCATTTTGAAGTTATCAAACTTCTTACCCTCTATCTACAATCGCATTGCTCAGCAACTAACGGATCTCATCGATCGGGTCACTTTTATTTCAACGGTGCATCTCAGATAACGACAACCATGCTCTCCGCTGCCCGCCTCGCCGCCCTACTCGCCGCCCTCGTCGCGTCCGCCTCGGCAGCCGACCGCCCCCCTTTCAACGCCGTAGCTCGCGTCAAGCAGCACATGCACCACACCGGCGAACTCGTCGACGGCGAGGAACACCTCCTCAAGGTCATCGTGCGGTGGGATCATGTGCCCGGTGCGGAGGGTTACGAGCTCTGTCACAACTGCAACCACATCGACGAGGAGACGGGGGAGATGACCGGACCGGTGGATGGGACCGTCCACGATATCGAGATCGGGGGGAAGAACACCTGCGGGGGGGTGCCGTGCAATGTCATGCCGGGTACCGATAGGGGACACAACTATTACCACATGAGAGCGAAGGTTGGGGGAGAGTGGACGCTTTGGAGCAGGTACCAGAGCTATGATATTCAGGAGGCGGGGATGTTTGATCACCAGGAGTTGTAAGAAACCGTTTTGGTGGCCTCAGAATTTATTGGTAGGAAGAGTCATTGTTTAGGTCTGTCATATATTGCGTGTCGATGGTTGGTGCTATGTCATGATAGGTCACGCCATCGCGATAAATCTGAGGCAGTCTAAACAGCATGTTCGTCAAACTTTCCGTGAGATGCCGGGGAAAACGAAAATACGACGACTTGTACTTAGGAATGGTTTGTATGCTGAAGGCAACACCGAAGAATCTACACACATTTCATTTTGCAGGAATCACCTGATGATTGCAACCCTGCGATAATAATATTCCAGGGTTGGCCACTTCCCTCGAACACTCAGCCGAATAAATTGTACTATCAACCTATGATGAGTTGGTGTCTTGCTTATCAACCATATTTAGTGGCAGCTACTTTTGATGCCATTTGCATGTCAATAGTCTAATTGATCTGTAGAGGCAAACTGCCTAGCCTCCAGGTCCAACAACATTCCACTGGTTGTATGATGCCATTCAATTGGAATGGATCCAAATTACATATGCGTCGAAAGCAGTCATTATGAAAGTAATCAGCACCCTCTGTCACTCCTCTGGGCACCTTTTGTTGTTACCATCGAGACTCTCAGATCATTCCGAGCACAGTACTAAGCACAGGCACGACGTCTGCATGACTAGATATGGCAGTGCATGGCATCGATCAAGATCGGGTTGCTTCGTAGACGAGATCTGTCTAACAAGTGTGTCAGGAGTGATCGCTTGCAACAATCAAATGGCTAGATAGCCATCAGTCCAACAAGAAGGGTCTTGAGTAGCAAGTGATAGATTGCAAACTATCAAATAGCTCGAGCGGTAGAGATCTCTCGGTAGGCTCTCTACTTTTCGGAAGTATTACAACTGATACGAATAATTTCATCTTCACTTCCCTTGGCCACTCCTACTCGCGTACACATGTTATCCATTGCAAATAAATATATGCTGCAAATCAATACTACATATGGATGCATACTAAATGGCAAGATCGCGGTGTAGATGTTTCTCTTTTTCCACCTGTCCACAACAATGAAACGAGAATCACTCATCAGGAAACCTGAAACTACAGTCCTAAAATATTTTACTGAAATTAATCTACAGATATAGAGAAGTCCATCCGAACCAGATATATCAACCGGCACAAAAGAGATAGCCTTGTATGTTGTACGCACACCATTAGCTGAAAGATTTTCTCAGCATCATAGTCATCAACGATCCAATTCATTATTTCCAAACATTGCAGCCTCCATAATAAGATCTGGGTGCAATTCAAACGAGATCCGAGTCTTGCGTTCGACGGCGGTGGCACCCTCATTGCGATCTCTGCGGCCATCGAGAAGGTACGCCATCCTTCGATCTCGATCTGAGAAGTATGAAAACGAGTTCTTCTTGTCGGATGGATGGATTGCGGTATTGGAAATCTGAAACGTGGATACACGAAGGACTTGGACAGGCTGCTCGTGCTGCAGTGGCCCCAGACGTTTAGGCTCTGGCTTTGTTGACTTCATATTCATTGCACTGTATTGCTAAGCTCTCGATCTCTTTGTCGTGGACTATTTGAGGTTCACCATGCATTATATGCACCTTGGTTACAGGACGGAATTATGAGTTTTGGAGAGATTTGACACGCTCCTCTCTAGAGAGATGGGTACATTTTAGAGAGATGAGTTTGTATGGACTCTAGAGGTAGGCGCAATCATACAATGGATTGTCGTCCTTTTGTAGGTACAAAACACCCTTTCGACTGAGCTCTTTGAGTAGGTACAGTACGCTTTGAGCAAGCTTATGTGCGATACCAGCGTGTTGCTCTAGAGAGGTACATATGCTCCCATCGCTCCCACCGAACTGTGACCTTGGGATTGCGATGACAAAAAGTCAAGATGTCAAGCAAGCAAGTCGGACGTGCGTGCCAGATGACAGGAGGCGCGGACAGCATGCATAACAAAGCTGCGAGGTACTGTAAAGCACGCAAAGTAATGAGCTTCATTCAGAGAAGCTATTCACCTTGAAGAGCCGCCAGGCAGTGTCCTGCGAACTGCGAAGAGCGAAGAAGAGATTGACGGGAACAAGCTGGAATGTGTCGTACATATTGTACCATAACCAATCCGAAATGAAGTCCGACGTGCATCAAGCCAAGCGATAAATCAGGCTCGGCCTCATGTCCGGAAGAGATGTCAGGTTGGTCACGTTCAGACTGGGCAAGATCTCATCACACGGCTACAGCGTGGCTACAGATACAGTCGTGCACCTTCCTGCACTCAGGTTGCACTCTACTTCTCTCTACAGCTCACTAGTGACAGATATGAGACAAATTATTGCCGCTTCAAATCTCTTCGCTCCATCGTGAAGGAGGAACGAAATAAGATGAGGAGCTGGTTCTTATCGCACACTACGTTACCATAGGACGTTGGAAGATATTCGAAGACATTGGAAGAGCGCGGTAAGAGTGCTCCCTACAAGATATCTAGTACATCAGGATACATACAGCCAAAAACCCTTGAAGAGTACCTCTAGAGATAGTAGGGTCAACCACAAAATTGTAGACATGTTACGCACACTGGTTGCTTCCCACCGTTTGAGTGAACAAATTCCTTATGAATTTCGCCGCGAACTATTGTACCTACTTTGCTGTTTGCTGGGCTCAATGTGTCTCGGCGCTTGCCAATCATCACATTCATGGTGCCGCTTGCTGTCTGAGTGTGAACCCTGCGTCCATGATTGCTCGCCTTTACTTGAGCTGGAGTTCTCTCTGTTAAGGTTTACCCTCTCAGGTGAAGCCTCCTACGTTTTGCGTATCTATCATAGGAGTCATTTCATTATATAGTGATGCATCATGAAGTTATCTTTATATATTGTTTGAACTAGGACTGAACTGAATGTATCCTTTGGATGATACATCGCTCGGGATATACTTGATACCTCCTGGGTACACTTGCGACACAGTGCGATGCTCAGTTCATCGTAGCATGCATCGGTATAAGGTTCTGAGAGTTCTTCATGTTCTGGGGCCAATACGACAGGAAATTATACACAAATTTCCAAACGGCATAGAAGGTGCAGTAATGTTCCATGTATGTGTTGTCCTAATAATCGTAGCCTTGGTGCAAGGTTCTATGGTCTTCGTGTGCCCAGGTCCTGCATGAGCCTCTTTGCATACCCATTGTCTCGATATGTACCATTTGTACAGATTTGTACCAGCGGCAGTGTGTAGCTCTCAGGTAGCACTCCCTATTCAAGTAGTCTACACAAACTTAGCCAGTGGAGGGTCTATCCTCGCACAAGGATGCAATCTCCGATGCTGCAAAAGATCTCGCACTCGTTATCGACAAGAACGTCGAGATGTATGCAACTCGAATTTAGCTCCCTATCGCGGTGTTCTTCGTAAGAACTCGGCACGGTACAAAAGTTAGCCGTGCATCGCAAGCAATCCTTTCGGATTCCATGTCGATTCTATGCATCTAGTTTATTCTGTTACAATCGTACGGCCAAAGCACACCTCGTACCTACTTCACAACAACAACTCTATAAAATCAATTCACAACATCAATTCATCCCAGCCACGGCGCGAGGATAGCCTCCGGCCACTCCTCGTTCGGAGAGGTCTTTTTGTACGGTCTGGGGCTTGATGCACGACCGGGCGACATGGATGCAAGGCTACACAGGGAAAGATCTCTCAGATCGGGCATATCGTCATCGTCCCCATCCTTGCAGGAGCGAGGGTCGATGCACTTTAGGACGAGATCCAACGAGTGGACGGTGACCTTCCTGGTGGTTTCTGTTCTTGTCACGAGGTTCTTCCTAGGCTTGGAGATTAGTTGGGAATTGGCTTTTCTCGAATGTCGACTCCCGAAGTCATCCAGGAAGCTCTCGAACTTCTTCTTGTCTACATGTCGACTCTCGTAGGCCTCCTCCGCCTCGAGGACCATTGCTTCGATTTGGGCTGCGATGTCATCGTCGGGGGTAATAGAATGTTCGGCACCAGATTTATGCACGCGAGGGCTTTTGGGCCTCACGGGGTCGCGAGTCACTATGGCGATTTCGAATGGCTTGTCCTCCATCACACGAGCGATCCTCGCCGAGCGACCAGGCGGAGCGAGGGCGGCAGAGACGAAGGTCTCGTCGTCGTCCTCGCCGCAATCGTTCTCGTCGATGCTCGCAACGGTGCTGCGGGAAGTGTCCGACGTGATATTGGTCCTGCTCGGCGACATCGCCGACGACTCCGCCTCCATCGTTTGCATCATATGAAGGACGGATCTGTACTTGCGACGACGCGACGTGCGGGATGATCGGGTAGGGCTGCTCGAGCTCGTCATGATATCGGGTGAGGGTGAGTGCGATTAGGTGGGCCGCCGAGCGATTTATGGCTGTCACTTGTTCGATCAACGAGATGCCGACCAGTCTCGCGATGATTTGATTGCGGCTGCGTGGCGGGAGCGTTCCAGCACGGTTCCAGCACTGTTCCAGGACGGTGCTGCCGATCGGTCCTTGCTCATCCTACCTATGTATGGCTCAGCCCATCACCGCCACGGAGCTGACAGTGCACGGAGTGAGGTGCCCGCTCGCTTGCTCAGCAGGTCTGCGACTGAATCGAATGCTTTTCATGGATGGATTTGCTTGTGATCATTCGCTCTGTGCAACTTTGTGCGTCACAATCTTGGGCGGAGATTCGGCCGTGCAATTTTCGGGTAAAAGGGTGATACTTTTCTTCCTCGCGTCTTATTTTGCGCACCTTCCACGTAGGATCCAATATATTTTATTGCGCGTCACGAAAAATTGAACGCCAACACACTCAACGGATGACTGCAGTGATTGGTGTTGGCCAAAGATGTGGCAGCCAAGCAGGAGGGCGAAATGCGAAATCATTCGTCTGCGCTGCATCATTCGATGTGACTTTTGTTTGGTGAGAACAAGAACCAGCTTGAATTTGCTGAAACAGATGTATTGGTGTCTTTTGAATAGAGGATGGTGGAATCCACGTCCGAGCCAGCGGGATTGAGCTAGATAGGCGGGTTGAGCTTAGCTAGACGTCCGTCCTCACACTGGCTCTGCTGACAAAGGCGTCCTTTGTGTACAACATCTTAGTTACTCAAAAGCGCAGCCACAGCAGACGCATGCACTCATCCTTATACCATATGCTTGCAGAAAAATATTTGAAAGCTATCATCAGTTGTGGTGCCCTTGCAAGGTTGATGCTTCCATATTTTCAGAAGTTGTAAGAGGTATCATTTTGCCTCAGTCTCCCTACACAACATCACTTGTCTGGAATATCACAAAATGCATGCAATGAGGAGGCATTTGCCACATATGAATAATAATCATGTATGAATCTCAGTACGATAATACATCCCAACAGTTATTCGGTTGCAATGCAAACGGGCGTTTTTCCGCACTTCGGAACCGCGCGCTGGCTGACACCTGCCATCAGCCATCACAGATCTCGCAGACACGCACAATCAACGCACAAAATCGATCAATCATCATCACATGAACCAAACAAAGATCTCATCGTCGCAAACAGATTCACAGCAGCCTCAGACGCCGGCGGTCAACAAAATTGGGCACGCGGATACTGCGGAATAGGCGCCATGGGGTTCGGGTCCAACGGCTCGAAAGTGATGGCATTTCTTGAAGGCCTCACTCAACGGGATGTGGTGGACATTGGAGCGAGGAGGCTTCAGGCTTCTCGTTTGCACGGAGAGATTAATGCCACCTGCCCGACAATTGATGCTGACTGCAATAATGTCATCAATATCGTTGGCGCAAAAGCGATCGATCCTGTGAAGGCGACAGCTCAATTGCTGGTGGACTGGGCGCGTCGAGGGGCAATAGTCACACCGATCTGTGATGGTGATGTGCGTCCCACAGCAAAGCAGGCCAGCGTCAAAAACAGTGCCACGAGGGAGAAGAGCAAAATAAAGGCAATACTCGCTCGCCAAGATCTTCGGAAACTGAGTGATCGGCTGAAGAATGAGAGGATGGACGAAGAGCAGCGGAACCAGCTCGTTGCTGAGCGTACCAAACTGGAAAGGAAGGTGAAAGCATCAGAGACCCAATCAACGAATGTAGCGCCTCCAAACTTTCCTGCTATCTTGGAGGAAGTGCTGACCAAAACAAAAGCCCACGAACGCACAGAATCTGGGGGGTTTGTTGCAAAAGTGCTCAAAGCAGAGTATCAGGCGGATGCGTTGATGGGAGGAAGATATCTATCGGGAGTGTGCCAAATCTTGATGAGTAACGATGCAGACATGAGAGGCTGGTTCGGAGATGAATGTCTGTGCATCACGCAATTCACCGGAGGGAAGGCAACTTTGTCAAGCTCATCAAAGGAGACATTGGAAAGGGTGGTACCATACTTGATACCAGAGTCTCAGGCAAAAGCCAAACTGGTAGTTGGCAAAAAGTATCACCCTATCTTTTCTGGATTGAGGAGCATGAAATTGAGGGCATTGATTGGGGTCATCATTGGGTGTGATGCCTGCCCAACTGGTGTCAAGAGCTGTGGCCCGGCTGCAGTGGAGCGCGAGTTGAATGCATTGAAAACAGTAACCAGCGATGAGGAAGCAGTCTTCCAGCGCCTATTGGATTTCGCGGTGGAGAAGTCTAGGCCCTCAAAGACAAAGCCCCCAAAATACAGCAAGGAGGTTCTCTTGGCCTTTATTGATGGTATTATTTACGAGCCAACAAATGAGGCACCAGACAATGGAGCGCCATTGATGAGCCAGCGGTCGTATTTGGCTGATGCCCCAAAGACACTACCATCCTACCTCGCTGAGTTTCGAACGAGTGGAACAGTCATTGAACCTGGACCTGCAGTTCTCAAGTGCAAGGGACCTTTGAGTGATGGTAGCGCACATCATAATTTTCTCTGCGCTGAGGACCACTTCCAATGTCCAACTTGTAAGCAGACTATTTGTCACCTCTGTACAGAAAAGTTCGGAGAGCGGAATTTCTGCTTGGGGTGCTACCTGGTGGAGGCATTGCTTCCTGGGTCTTCTCTTGAAGACTTCATTTCTGTTACAGACATGAGGAATGCATTGAAGTATGAGTACAATTTTGATGGTGCTGACTCTCTGAGTATTGAAGAGGTTGAGGAAGTCTGGGAATCATATGCATTCCATCGCACAGTAATGGAGTTGGCAGATGATGTTCAATTTCCTCTACTGCCAACATCCGCTTTGATTTCTGGAGATCAATGGGAGGTGCTGGCTGAGATTGATTTCAGCTTTGGTGGGGCGTTCTTATTGAATACTGCTATCAGTGAGAAGTACATTCCATCTGTCCTGGAACTATTTGCCGCTTTCGTTCAATTTGATACAGCACGAAAGAAGTACACGAAGTGGCAGAAAGATGGACCTGTATTTGCAGCAATGCCGGAGATGTTCATTGCCTTTGCAGACAAGTGCCGCATAGCAGGTATCGGGTATCGCTTGATGAAACGGTGTTTGCGTCATGCTTTTGACAATAGAGCAGAGTCGCTCGACAACAAGACTGCCAAGTTAATCATACATAATAATGAACTTGGCATTCATCTTAGTTGTCCGATTCCTGCTTCTATGAAAAGTGACATTTATGACGGAGATACTGTATTGACGAAAACTGCATTGCTTTGCTGCCAATGTGCATGCAGAAGCGGGTCAAAAGAATCAGATAGAGTTGCATGCGTTCACACCTTGCCCCGCGGTCTGCTCTTATCAATACTTCTCGCAGAAGACCTTGCTGAACATATGTTGTTGGAGCTGACTTCAGTACTCACGTCGTCATTCATTGAGGATGATACGTGGAACAAAGAAGAGATTACATCGATGAAGAAGAGCATTATTGTCCTTGCAAAGGCGAGCGGGAATAACTCCCTGGCAGATGAGATGGCACAGAGCACTACTTTATATGAAATGCTACAACAGTATCAGACAGGAACTCAGAAGAGGAAGGAATGGAATCGCGTGCATACACCGCCACGCCCAGATGAAATCGGTCCTATAGACCGTTCCACATTCGAATCACCAGAACACAAAGCCCAAGTGCTCTTTGGCCGAGCAGGTAAAAAAGCAAACCTAGACCCGACGCATGCCATTGACAGCTTTGAACCTGATTACATCAAAAGTGGTTTGATGCTCAATGCAGCAGGGATTGATCCTTCTGTGTACGAGTTTGTTGGATTCAGGATTCATGAGTATAGGAGAGCACAGCAACAGGACGATACACGTTACGATTCAAACCAATACTCACGTGACTTATTTGCAGCGCGAAGTAAATGGAATCACCTCATGAATGAAGCACACCAAAGGTCCACACGGAGAACGAAGAAGCAGTTAGAAAATCTTTCCACACAGCATCGAACACGTTCAGTGAATGTGTCTCCTCCGAGGAGGAAGAGCAGAAACCAACCCAGATCATCACGCCGAAAGTCAGCATCGGGACACAAGGCCTGCAATACGTGTGCAAAGTGCGGTAACAACTCTGACATGAGACATTTGAGCTTCCACCGAATTCCACCTTATCCAGCAGAGTTGAAGCCTCACACATCACTCAAAGGGAAGATAACACATCGAGGCAAACTGTGGCTGAGACAGGAAGTGATGGATAGAGCTGGGTTTCAGCGAGATGACAAGACTCCAAATTTGAGAGTTTGCAGTGAACACAAGGTAGAGACGCAGAGGATTTCGCTGGATATAACTCACAATGGTAAGAAGTACAGTCAAACATATGACTTCACTGTTGTCTCTGGGGCTGGCACGAAGTCGAGTATGTGTCAGTCAAAATCTACGAAGGGAGTTGCAAGGGAGCGGTTTGCACAGCGTCAGTTGAACATAAACAACAACAAAAGGAAGAGAGCTGAGTCAGCAAAAGAATCATCAAATGAGACAGACCTTGAGAGAGAAAAAAGAATGAGACTTGAAGCAGAGTCGGATGCTGCAAGCTGGAGAATGCTCACGCAGCAATTTGCAGAGTTGTCTGCACAGGAAACAGGGCAATCAAATGCAGCATCGTGCCCCTCAACTCTGGAGGCTGGTGGATTTGTTCGGTCAAAAACGCTTCCACCTGCCCATCCAAGAGACATGAAGCTGTTCAAGTTCAAGAGGGTAGGTGATCCAAGAATGGTCAGCCCTGGCAAGACACGAAAGGTTAAGAGAAAGCCAAGATGCAGCACCCACCTTCCAAAAGTTGTTCCGTGTGACACTGAGCATCTGAAGTGTGTCACGGACAGTGAAGTGAAACGGAGGACTGGGTTCTCTGGTTTGAAGAACATGCTCGCATACATCATCATCATCTGCAATGGTGATGTGAACAGGATCCGCCGTAGGGCATCCTCATTGACGTGGTTCGAGCATTTCTTCCTTTATTTCAATGGAAGTATCACCAGACGTGCCAGCGCCAGGAGGACTTCCATCATATCTGGGGCTTGCACCACGACCAACTCAATGATTTAAAAGATTGTATTGCAGCGTTGGAACTCGCAGCACTGCGCAGCTGGCCCATGTTTGCTTCGTACAAAGAGGATGTGGATCTACGAGATAATGAAAAGTGGAAACGATACAATGGAGTTAGGCCCATCATGTGNGTACAAAGAGGATGTGGATCTACGAGATAATGAAAAGTGGAAACGATACAATGGAGTTAGGCCCATCATGTGGGACATGACGAATGTGTCTGGAGTAAAGTTTGGTGACGCTAGCATGCAACGAGCTACTTACAGTGATTACTACGGCGAAAATTGCTTCAAAGGTGGCGTGTGTGTCCAAACATTGGGCTATGTGGTTGGATGGGATTTATGGACAGGCGGCGTGAGCGATACGGATTACAACAACAAGGCAGGGTACCTTCAAGCACAACGGACGTTTCAAGAGACTGACCTTGTTGATGGCAAAGTCATCAAGTTTCATAATATTTTGGACAGAGGTTACAGAGCAAAAATGGCCGCATGGCAGTGTGGTGGTCAAATGGCACTCCAACCTCCTAGCGCTCGAAGTGACAGACGGTTCAAGGGGAAGCAAACAATATTTGCTGGCTGCATCGCACACGACCGATCTGGAAATGAGCGTGGTGTGAAAGTGAGCAAACGTGCAGGATTGTTCCAACGTGGATTCAAACAAGGTATGTCAGCTAAACGATTCAACAATGCCTGGAGGACATGGTGCTTCCAAGCAAACTTCATGTACAGACCAGTTCTCTAAGCAATAAAATAACACAGAGCTTACGTACCATTTTCGGATTCAGTGGCTGCTGCTGTACCCCTTTCCCACTTCTCCCATCTTCGTTGTAGTATCCTCATGGCAGCACGGTCACCACATGCCATATATAACTGTGATCCCCTCCTCATATCCTCCATCAGTTTCCCCTATTCCCCGCCCCCCCCTAGAAGGGCTAATCCGCAACGTTGGTGGACATTGGCCTTCACCTTCATCCCCCGTCGCACCCCGCTGCGATCTTGCCTCCATTGATTACACATTGGGTGGCTGGGAGGCCAAGAAGCGCGGAGGACAGCGGTCACGGAAGGAGGAGAGACGGACACCACCCCGTGAGCCTGCCAAGCATGCAACACCCTCCGGGATTGTACTAGGCGACTAATGCACCTAGAGCACCGGAGGATATTGATGCACGGGGGTTCACGAGGTGCTACCTCTCTCAGCCTCACAAATCCATCACGGCGCCCCCCCCTGCCCCTCGACACGCGCAATGATGGAGGGATAAACGGTGCGTGCGTCCGTCGAGGCAGCCGTTTCTGCAATCTGCGTCAGAAGTGTTGGCGGACGATGTGCCATCATGACGGAAGAGGACAATCCGGACCGTCTCGGCCGAGGGACATCAGCGAGTCCTCTCGACAACATATGGAGTCTCCGGCGCCCGTCACCGGCCACACCGCGAATCACCGAACGCGCGGTCCATTGCAGCCGCGCGCTGGTGGCGTCGCTGGTGGCGTCGCTGGGGGCTGGGGGGAGGTGCCATCACCATTGCGGTGATGGAATGGAAGGTCGGTGTCATGATGGATATGATCTTTGATTTTTATGATATTTTTGTGACGTGTGTGGGTGCGCGGTTCCAACCGGGGTTTTGCGCTTCTCTGCATTGCCTAGCTTGTTCTGTTCATGCGTCCGCCTTCTTAAGCTATCCGTTTGCCCTCACTTTGATCGTGGCGACCAGCGCAAACTCATTGATTTGAATGGCAAGGTATTCAACTCATATTGAAACACCAACTACCAGGAACATGCAGGACTCGATGTTGAGCAAGCTCGATCAAGGTCGAGGTGCTGGATGGAAGGGTAGCGCGGGCGACGCCCCTGGCAATGAGAACAACCCCTCTCCTCCAATTACAAGATCTTCGCAGAACTGCAGCTCCCCCGTTGCTTCGAGGGCATCGCAGGGGGGAAACCATGGTAGCGACACTCCTTCCTATCCTCTTTCGTCCAACGTGGCCACACTCCAAGAAGGTCCTCCACCAGCGCCGCCACAGCCTTCTCCTCAGTCAATGCTGAACCCCACCGACCTCTCCTCTCTTGCAGGTGCCCCCAGCATTGGCCAGGTGTCACATCATCAGATGAACCTTCAGGCACTATTGGTAGGACAATTGCAGTTGCTCTCACTTTCTAGCGGAATGGCTGGACTCCCACAAGCCAATCAAGCGACGGCACCGCAACCTCTCCTCTTACCAATCATTCAACAGCTGCTTTTTGCCCAAGCAAACCAAAGCCATGTCCAGTCAACACCAGCGCCCAATATTCTAGAGCAGCTGCAGGCAACACAATCCCCCCCGTCGGCCCACATTGGTCTTGGTGGGGAGGGTTTACAGAGTGCGATCCGCAGCAGCACGGGCAACAACCAACTGGAATCACTGCTGCAACAACTTTCAGGTGCCAACACCCAGATGGCTACCGACATGCAACCCACTCAACCAGCACTGAATATTCCACAGCAGTCTCTCCTAGATGCGCTCGCTGGTGCTCAGAATCAAACTCCGGCTGTTCCTCAAGGCCAAAATCAAATGCTTCTGCTCCAAATGATCCAGAACCAGATTGGAAGCCTGCCAGGAGTGCAACAACAGCGAAGTGGCCAAAATTCATCCTTTCAACCAGCGCAAGCTCTAGCTAGTCTTGTGAACCTCCAGAACTTGTCTACACTGCAAAATCCTATGCCCCACCAAAACGCTCTTCCAGTGCAACAAGCGCTTGCTCAGAGAATGTCGCAAGAGGAAATGATCAAAAGTCAAATCGCCGCGATCGCAGCGTCGCAATGTAACAACAACTCAGCTGCTCAAATGCAAGCAAATAATCTTGGAATACTCTTACAAGGCATCGTGGGAGGAAACAATATCCTCGGCGCAAGCAACTTATCTACAATTCCCGTTGGCCTTAGTCAAAATCTTGCCAACCAAGGCCCCTGGCAAGCTATTCCTACTGGAGCGGGGAATTTTGTGCCTCCTGCTGACCACATTCAATCAAGACACCAACGTTGGTTTGCTCGCTACGAAGAATTGAGGCAATACCGACAGGTGAGTTGATAAACTGTAATCATTTACTGCTTGTACTTCTGTTGATGCTAACATTTATTCCTCTTACGACTACAACCACAACACTTCTCGTCTTGAACAGAAACATGGTCATTGCTGTGTACCACACGGCCACCCCGAGAACCGCAAGCTGGCATGGTGGGTCATGAACCAACGCGCACAGTACCAGCAGCTGAAACAGGGAAAGAAGACATGGTTGACAGAGGATCGTGTGGCGATGTTGGATGCGATTGGGTTTGTGTGGACTCCAAACAAAAGGCGAGAGAATCGGACATGAATGTTGAGAGAAAATCTAATGCCAATGTCCATTGGTGTAAAAAAACAAGACCACCAGCAAGCTCTTGTTGGGAAGACTATGATCTTAGTCGAGAGCTTCAAGGAATCTCTCACTGTTCTGATCTATTGGACATCATGAGGGTATCACTTTGCGTAAAATCCTGTGGCAGTGCGGGAGGCCACATTTCTCACTATACATGCTCGCCCAAAATCGGGGAATCTCCAAGCTTCTCCTTTGTTTTCACTTGACAAGTTCTCATCTAGGATAGATAAATGAAAAAAAATAGTGCACATTTGTTTCCCTTTTTCGCAGGAAACATCTTATCCATAAACATCCAGGCTCGTTGAAATATGGAGAGGAGCCAAGAACATTGAAGAAATACTCATGCCGGTGTGCAATACCCAGTCCATGTCGGCATACATGCCAGGTTTGCGGCCAATAGAGGTACCAGTTGTTCTGCTGTACTTAGATGTCAAGCCAGGTAACTCAAGAACAATTTAAAGGAGCGCAGAGCTTTTGCTCAATTTCTCTTCGTGCGCACATGCTACGTAGCACAAGCTGACCTTGGATCAAAGAAGTGGGTAAAGAATCGTGAGCATAGTTACCTCTCATACCATAGTTGGTCACACGTTTTGATGCATACTGCGAAAGAAAGCAATATCGCGAGCTCATATGGCTTCGTTAACACATTCCTGATGATGTATTTGACTGACAATGTATTGCAAGCCACAGCCACAGATAAGAGCGCAAATAATTCTAGTTTTGTACACGATTAACAACATGTTTTCCTGCAATGTGTTCATATTTTTTGATTATCTCAAGTCAACCAAGATTCCAGGGCAGGACTCCTATCTATGCTACACACTAAGCTTGGTTTGAAATATCATGGCGTAAACAAAGAGCGCACTGACGATCCAATCTTCAATGGCAAAAGAGCGAGTGTACATCATGTTTGGCATAAAAAACGAGTGTGGACTTGGTGGCAAAGTGAGTTGCCTCAAATGCGAGCCATGGGCTTTTCATATGCAACAGCATCTTTGAATCTAACCGCTCTTGTTTTTTTGTTGCTACAATACCATTACTGCGACGCTGTTGCAATACCACTCAGAACACAATTCTTGTCCCTTCATATCCAACTCTCCAAATCATCGTAAATTCCAACAGCTGAGAATGATTTCATGACAACGCATGATCGAAGGCAAGAGTAAGTATATGTCTCACTGAAGCATTCAAATAGACGCTTAAGGGCTATCAAGATTACTACGTAAGCAACTGAACCGTACGACACAAATGCACCGACGAATCAGAATACAACTTAAATGCAGCCTCAGAAATACCGTACTGTCTTGACTCTAGCACACATTGACTAATGCCACTCCCTTTAGATCGACATAATATCTAATGCCTCAAACTGCATGGCATCCCTTTTTACAATACCTGGTGTACAATTCAAATAACAAAATTGGTACACCACATTGATCAAAAGAACACTTCGTCTGACTGCGTTGCATCTGACGTGGTCCCACCCGATATTGTTGGGAACAAAGTTGGAGATCTTGACGGCGGACCCGTCGCGTCGACGATCGGACCAAAATATGGCTCTGTTCCCGCTCCATACGGACTTCCCACGCAGCCATGGTCGCCACATTCGTCCCTTTCGTCGTCGCTCACGTAGTCCGATCGAGTGCACTTGTAGTACTTCGTTCCCTCCCCGTCCTTGGCGATCGACGGCCGGGCGACACTTCCGCCCTGGTGAACGCTGCTAAACTTGCAAGTCTCAGGATCGAGGTTGTTGAACAGGATGATTTGCATTTGATGAAGCTGTCCTGTTGACACACGAACAGGGACATCCATGATTCGCCATAGTGCATCAGCGGAGCAGGGAGGCTCGGTGAGAGAGCCGTCGTAGCCCCAGAAGTGGACTGTCTTCTGGATGTCAGGGTGGAAGGGGTCCCAGGCCCCCTTGGTCTTTTTGTTGCCACCATTGTCATCCTTGGCGAGCCTCCTGTCTGGTGGGACCTCTTTCTCAGCGATATCAGGAATGTTCAAAATGCCATTTGTGTCGTCAACCTTGGTCGCGTTTACTGCCGCCCCACTCACTGCATCCACATAGCTTCTATTAACGCACAACTCGACGTGCTCATCATATACTTTCTGAAACTCGTCGATCATCAGTTGCATCTGCCCATTCACATCATTCTTCCTCCCTGCTTCTATGAGCCATGCAACCACGATCATCGCTTTTTTCACAGGATGGTAGAAGTAGTACTGCATCTCGCCATCATATCTCTTTCCGCACACAGTGTGCTCTGAAGGAAACTTGAGGTCAATGTTAAGCAAATCGAGTTCCTTTGCACCTACCCCGGCGAAGTCGACGTGGGGCGGGTCGGGCTCATCTCCAGTACGGCGCTCCACGATGACACAGAGCTTCGCGGGGAGTATTTGCTGCACCATTGAGCCGCTGCTCATCTTAAAATCTCCACGCTGTATGAACGGAAGGAAGGCAGAGGCAGAGAAGTGTTGTGAGTAAATCTATTTGCAACAGTACGTGTTAGATATCATGCATGCGAACAGGAGTAGTCGCTAACGGCAGTTCAATGTCCTACGTGGCAGGCACAAAAAATCCAGACGGATCTCTATGGTGTCTAGCACCAATTCACCCGATCCCAGGCGTCGCAACCCGCATCACTTCCATCCGAGCGGTGCACCTTCGCCGGTCGACGAGAAGAGCCCGTGCGAGGCTCCCCACGACCGACCCTGGAGCATCGCTCGTTTTGGTGCCATCCAACGCTGCGGCACGGCACAGAAGCACCATGGATCGCATCAAATGCACATCACATGACTACATAACATGTGATGAGACACTCACCCTCGCGCGCATCTCGTGGTACTCCTTGCAGCCCCTCCGCGGGGTGGTGCACACGTCGATGGGACTCCTCGTCCCTTTGGGTTCGCCGCACTGGTTTCGAGCGAATCCGAACTCGCTCCAGTAGTTCGTGGAGTTTTCCATCGTGACATCGGCCCAGTTGGAGGGTCCGAAGGGAGAGGAAGGATCGTAGTCGAAGTACCCCTTGAGGTACTGATCGGCCGGTCTGGGATGGGTGGAGAAGAGGGGGTACGACGGCTGCAGGCTGAGCGTGGGATGTTGGGATAGGGTGGGATTCCCCGTGGGATGTGAGAGGGGCGCAGCGGTGGGAGATTGCAGAGGGCTGGTGGAAGGAGACTCGGTGGGTATCTCAGTGGGGCGATCTGAGGGATTCCTTGTGGGGGATTTAGAAGGGTACGATGTAAGGCGGCCGGTTGGCCTACTCGTCGGGCGCTCGGTCGGAAACTCCGTGAGATCCTCCTCTACTAAAGAGTTGGCCGGATCGAGCGTTGGCGCGATCGTGGGCACGTCAGTATCGACCCCTCGGGGCGACGGCTCTGATGTCGGCGAGACGGGCCGATGGGACGGTGGCTGTTTCGCTTCCGGACGCAGATTCCACTGTTTGACGGGAGCCGGCGTAGGCGGTCTCACCACTATCAACAGATCGTCGTCGTCATCGAACTCGCCTCTCCCATCCACCGCCTCGTCCAGCACTACTCCGAGTCTCCCCGCGGCGGTCGCCCCGCCTCCGGCCCCCGACGCGGAAGAAAATGGCGTGCCAGTCCCGAAATTCGATCCCACGAGCAGGACGGCGCCGAACGCCATCAGCGCGACGCTGATCAAGAGCGCCGAGACGTAGAGAGCCCTCGCGGGACGGCTCAATCTGCGGAAGGNCCATCAGCGCGACGCTGATCAAGAGCGCCGAGACGTAGAGAGCCCTCGCGGGACGGCTCAATCTGCGGAAGGCGCGGATGGCCCCGGAGGAGGACGACATCGACATCATCCGCGACTGTCTGCCCCTCTAGATAGTCTCTCGCGTTCCGAATACAGGAAGCGACGGACAATTGGAGTGCGTCGAAAAGTGGCGTCGAAAACTCCCGGGCGATATGATAATGCGCAGACGATCGGCGAGGGGCATCATCGGCTTCGATCCTCGGATTTGGCACCTCGACCCAGCGTGCCCTCTGGGTGGACCCGAGCACTCTCCACGCTCACGTCGAACGGCACGCATGGTGCAAAACGCCCCACGGTCACGAATGGGCAGACTCTGCGCATAGATAATCTCCACGATCACCTTCAAGGCGCGGGATTCCCCACGCTCATTTCTCGTCCCCGGAGACGTTCGATTTCGGCGTGGCGCTATCGTCGAACGTGTGATGTATGTGCGTCGCTACGCCGAGAATGGAGATGATCAAGCCTAGACGACTGCGCGCCCTCGGGCGGAGGCGTCGGTATTCTTGTCGGGTCATCTCGATACCCTCTCACATTGCACCGCTTGCACCACCGCTCGCGTGACGCTGGCGCCTGCTGGCGCCTATGGGCCATGGGGCGCTCGCTGCTCGCCGACCTTGTCCGGGTCGCGTCGTCCGTCGGCCCACGGCCCACTGTCGGCCAAAGGCTGCCGGATGGCTGCGCCGCGAGCCGCGCGCGGGTCGCGAGCGAGCGCCGAGTAGCCCTTTGTTTTTAGGGGGCGGGTGGGCGTGCCAACGGAAAAGATATTCTCAA
>JALLBE010000517.1:0-15729 GCA_036939795.1 Thalassiosira mediterranea
AGGAAGTATTCGCGACCGTTAAGCCTACGTTAAGATCAATTTAGCAGAAATAATGGAATTTTAAATAAACGTATTTATTCCGACATTCAAAGGTCGTACGTTGGTAGGTAGAAAACAAATCACTCCCACCGCAGAAAATGCTTAGGTCAGACCGATGTGACGCTGATCGAAGATCCGGCCGAATCTGACATCGATCATCCGTTCTCATTTCGGGTCCAATCTACTGCCCTGGCTTCATCGCTGCGCGCGCTTCGCGCTGCGGGCCGCATGCACCGCCCTCACAGAGCCTCACAGCCACCCCTGCCACACCAAGTCACTGGACACCTGACACCTGCTCGCTGCTTGGGCAATCAAGTGAAGGGCAAAGCGAAAGCGAAAGCATCGGCCCGCCCGCCCGCGCAAAGCACAAAGCAAGCAAAAGACAAAAGATCCACACAAATCTTCTTTCCGCACCTTTGGCGGCACAGCTAGCGTGGCGTGGGCACAGCATGCGAAGCTAATCACGATTGACTTGCAGGCAGCAGCTTGCAGCACCAACGTCATACCTACGATATTCACCGCGGCAGCGGCGGCGGCCGAACTCGATCACAATCCAAATCAATTAAAAAGAGACCGCCACCATGGAGGAGGGCGCCCACGTGTGGCTCCGCTCCCCCAAGTCGGAGTGGGGCTGGCTCCCCGCCCGCATCTCTCGAAAAGAATACGTCCCCAAGCCGCAACGGGGTCACAAGAAGGTGGAGACCGAACCCAGTGGCGCCGGGAGATTCCGCAGCGGACGTCGTCCCAGTCCTCCCTCGGATTTCCCTCCCCCCGTCAATGCTCGATCCAACAGCTCTGGCGGCGGCGGGGGCGCCAAGAGCGCCCACATCAAAGACCTTGAGGATCAGCGTCGCAAGGAATTGCAGAAGCTCATGCGCGACCGTTCCCTCGACAAGGATGAACGGAAGCGTCTCATGGACGGGGTCAAGGAGAAGTTCACCAACCTCGTCGCCGAGGCGGAGGCCGCCGAGGCGGCCGGAATTCCTCCCCCTGGTTCTGAGGACATGAACGGCTCTGCTCCCCCTCCCGCCGAGGAGGAGAAGAAGAAGGACGAAATCAACCCGGAAGACACCGTCATCCAACTCACCCTCGTCGACGACTTCCAGGGCCTCCAGGCCGAGGGGGGGGGAGGTGTCAAGCAGGCCATCGGCGACTCCTCTGGGTACGGCCGCGGCGTCTCCGGCTTTTACGCCGGTGCCGAATCCTTCAAGGAAATCATCCTCATCGACATGATGGCCGCGCGGGAGGAACACCCGGATATCAAGCTTCGCAACACCCCCTCCTCTTGTAGTGCCTCCAGTATTCAATTCTACGGAGAGAGTAATGTCATGAACAAGAATGCCAAGGGACCCGGACACATGCCCAATCCCGCCAGCGGGCAGCCCTCCACGAAGATCCAGGACACCGTCGCGGGAGGGGTGGACGATCTGATCGGATTGACGCACCTACACGAGCCGGCGATTTTGCACGCCCTGAGATTGAGGTATGAAACCGACATTATCTACACTAGCACTGGGCCTATTTTGTTGGCGATTAATCCCTTCAAGGTGAGTTGGTTGAGTTCTGGGGTATTTGACGTGTGCAGGTGTGGGGGAATATGCTTTGGGCGTTGGGCGTCTACGATACAGCTGAAGGAGGTTTGGAGGGCTTCTCAAATTTGAGTAGGGGTGGATGACCTTAATTCATGGTCTCAAATTTTAGAGACTGTGTTTGGTGTTAGGGAGAGTTATAAGATGGTGCCGCTCAACCTGTTTCAGAGGATCATACCCTTTTATTCAGGCCAACAGGATGCCGGGGCATCGGGCTCATGATACGATATGTCCTCCGATAAGTGTTTCGGAGATTTTATTTGTCGAAAACGTGGCCCTTCACTCTGTTCGGCGATCTATGTGGGGGATGGTGGACAACCTTCGCTGTTTGTCTTGTCCTATTTTGTTTTCACAACTTGTACCTCTCACGAACTATTTATTGTCATTTATTGCACAGGCAATGCAAGGAGTCTATGGATTTGGTCTGATGGAACTGTACCGCCTTCAGGGTGAGGACAAGATGTCAGGAGGAAATTCAAGTGCTGCCATCCAAGAGGCAGCAGGATCCCCGTCCAAGAAGCCGCCAGCCAAGGGCGCCAAGGGTGCTGACAAGGCCCCACCCAAAAAGGTCATCCAAAGGAATGTCGCGACCCCACTTACTGACGATGGAAAGCCCATCCCCAAGCAATTCCTCCACCGCCCCAACGGGAAGCTCCCGCCCCATGTTTACCAGGCGGCAGATGATGCCTACCGTGCCATGATGAGGGGGATTGAGATGCACGCGCTTATGAAGGGTGGAGGACGTGGTCTCAGAGGCGGCGGAAGGGGTGGTGGCAGGGGTGCAAAGCCCAAAGAGGAGCAGGAGGATGAGATGCCGACAAATCAGTCCATCCTCGTCTCCGGGGAAAGTGGTGCTGGGAAGACCGTGACCACAAAAATTGTGCTGAACTACTTCGCCATGCTGAGTCAGAAGATCCAGGAGAATCTTGAGGGGGGCAGCGGACCCAAGGGAGGACTCAGCTCGCGCCAGCTCACGGGAGGTGCGGGTGGGAAGAGAAAGTCGGCCAAGGGCGAAAAGAAAGACACATCCATCGAGCAGAAGGTGTTGCAGTCCAACCCTATTCTTGAGGCATTCGGAAATGCCCGTACCATTCGTAACGACAACTCATCTCGTTTTGGAAAGTACATCAACATTGCCTTCACTGACCGTGGTAGGCTCATGCGTGCCTCCATCGACACCTACCTTCTGGAGAAGGTCAGGCTTATCCACCAGACCCATGGAGAGAGGAACTTCCATGTCTTTTACCAGTTCCTTGAGGCTGCAACGGACAGGGAGCGTGACGAGTACCTACTAAATGGGTACAATGTTCAGGACTTCAAGCTGACGAACCAGAGTGATACCTATGACAGGCGTGATAATGTTGATGATATTGATATGCACGATGAAATGATTGAAGCGATGGAAATCATGAACTTTGGAAAGGACGCCCCCAATCATCTGATGCGTCTGGTGGTGGCAGTCCTGTTCGCAGGTAACATGACCTTCTCCACCCGTCGGTCCTCGTCACATGGTGACTCGGCCATGCTTGACGAGACTGAGGCGTCTCTCGCTGTGGCCCAGCTGCTAGGCGTGTCGTTCGACAATCTGGCTGCCAGTCTCACATCCAAGGTCATCTTCGCGAGGGGAGACATGATCCACAAAGGCCTTGATAAAGGACAGTCAGAGAAAGCCTGCGAGGCGCTGATTAAGGCAATCTATGGTGCTGCATTTGACTTCATTGCGGAGAAGATCAACACCAGCATTAATGCTGGGTCCGATGGGCCTAAAATGCGTCCTGCTGCAGGCCGCGGACGTGGCCAGACAGATGATGGCCCTCTCAATATTGTGCCTCCTGGCGGTGCCTCCATTGGTGTCCTCGATATTTTTGGTTTCGAAACCTTTGAAGTCAATGCATTCGAGCAGCTGTGTATCAACTACACAAATGAGACGCTGCAGCAGCAATTCAACAAGTTTGTGTTCAAGCTGGAACAGCAGGAATATGAGCGCGAGGGAATCCTGTGGAAATTCATCCCCTTCCCTGATAACCAGGATGTGCTGGACTTGATCGACAAGCCACGCACAGGTATCCTCCAAATATTGGACGAACAGTGTATCGTGGACTGGGGAACTGATAAGAAGTTCAGCTTGAGTTTGTACTCAACTTGTGACCAGATCAGCGATCGTTTCCATGTCAGCCCCGCACAGAGAGTCAGAAACAAGTTTGCTGTCGAGCACTATGCTGGATTTGTGGAGTATAGCACGGATAACTGGCTCGAGAAGAACAAGGATCAGCTTCCCGCTGCCAGTGCTGAACTGCTTGAGAGCTCTGACTTCGAGCTTCTGAATAATCTCAAGGTGAGTTTTTGTACACATGTCATTGCTTGCTTCGCTCTATCGTCATCTCTTCTGACTTGGATATTCCCACATTCCAGAAATATGTCCGTTCTGAAGGTGCTAAAATTGCTATGAAGTCACTTGGCAGGCAGTTTTCTGACTCTCTCAAGGTCCTGCGCCAGCGCATTGACGCTACCATGCCTCATTACGTCCGATGCCTGAAGCCCAACGATGCGCTCCTGCCAGACAACTTTGACCCGAAGAATATTGTTGAGCAGCTCCGATACTGTGGTGTACTTGAGGCTGTCCGTGTCAGCCGCGCTGGATATCCCACTCGGTACCCCCATGATGTCTTCGTGACACGGTACTACATGCTTTGTCCTGACCGTTCCAAGGATGAAGACAATCTCTCACCCTACCATCATGAGATTTCAGCCAACCTTACCGAGGACCAGAAGCAGTTGAAGCGTCTGGTGTCCAGGGTGGCTTCTGAGGTGTGGAAGATTGAGCACGAGATGTACAGGCGCTCTGGGCAGCAGCCCGATCAGCCCAAGGACAACCGCCATGCTCTTGCCCAACCAAAGACATTTGATGAGTTCCTCCGTCTGGACTTCTCCTCCCGCTGTGCTGTTGCTGGCCTCCAGCTAGGAAAGACTAAGGTCTTCCTTCGCCGCGAGGCATTTGAGTGCATCGAGTCCATCCGCAATGAGAAGTTTGGTAGGAATGTCACTCGTATTTCGAAGACATGGAGGCGCTATGCGGCTGAGAAATACCTCCGTGATGCCAGAAAAGCTGCTGTCACAATTCAGTGCCTGATTCGTATGGGCTTGGCTGCGGGTAAGACCTCACAGCTGATGAAGGACTTCAAGGCCTATCTGAGGATGAAGGCTGCTGCGGCCAAGATACAGAAGGCTTACAGGAACCACTACTCAATGAAATTTGGAGAGGGGAGAGAAATGCGCATGAAGAAGGAGGCTATTGTCTCCATCCAGAGTGCCATGCGAGGACGTATTGCCCGCAGGCGTGTCTTTGGATTGTTTTACGGTATCGCGAAGTTCCAGAGCATGGTGCGTACCATTAAGGTCCGCGAGGCTTTCTTGGAGAAGCGAAATGCTGCTGTCAAGATTCAAAGCATTGTGCGCATGCAAGGGGCTGATGCTGATGTGCAGGAGGCCAGGAGGCGCCGTGCTGCCATCAAGATTCAGTGCATCGTCAGGATGATGAAGGTGTTCCGGGAGTACAGGAAGACTATTGACTCTGCCAGTCTTATCAAGCGGGCGTACCGGGAGCACCTCTACCAGGAGCGTGCATTATATGGAACTTTCCTGAAGAGGTACTACATGCTTGGAGATCCTGAAGCACAGAATACTGGTGGTCAGCAGAAAAAGAAGAAGCCTAAGGTCATGCTTGCTCGGCACAGGAATGCCATCATCAATGCTAAGAGGACTGAGCTGAATAAGCTTGTGAATAAAATTGTGATTGATCTGTGGGAGCCTGGAATGTTTGAGTCCTTCGAGAAGCCGCGTGTGGTTGAGCGTAAGGAGAAGAGGGTCCCCAGAGCCCCTGAGAGTGCCCGACCAGTGCCTCAGGCTTCACCTGTGCCTCCTCCAGCGCCTGAGCCAGTCATCGAAACTCCTGTAATGGATCAGACCAGCGACAAAAAGAAGAAGAAGTTCGGCTTCTCTCTGAAAAAGAAGAACACCAAGGGCTCTGAGACTCCATCTCCCACCAAGACGGTAGCGCCCAAGCCAGCAGTGAGCAGCTCGTTCAAGCAGGCAGCAATGAAGAAACTTCCATCGAACAGCACACTGATGAATGGACATGGCAAGGCTAAGGGTGTTCGCCCACCTCCTTGTCCTCTCCCTCCTCGTACCCCCATACCTCAAACAGAGAAAGAGTTCATGACGAGGCTTGCGGCATCAAGGTATGCCCTTGTGGGCATGCAAATGGTCAACGGGGTTATCTATTTGCGTCCTGAGACTTACCGCATTTTGGAGGGCTTGAGGAATGCCAAGGTTGGAGGTTCTTCTGCGAAGATTCAGGCCGCCGCGAGACGGAAACTGGCCATGAATCACATGGTGCGCATGCGAATTGCTGCTATCAAGATCCAAAGCTGCCTGCGCATGTTCAACGAGAAGTCACAACTTGAACCCAAGAAGCGTGATTATGCTGCCACTCGGATTCAGAGTGTGTATAGGATGTCAGCAACCAGGAAGGGTGTATGGAGGACATACTGGAGCACCCAGAGCCGTGATCTGTTTGATTACATCAGTGGCGACAACTGGTATATGGTGGAGAAAATGTTGCATAAGAATCCTCTTCTTGTGGAAGAGGCTGATCCAACCACTGGGGAACTCCCATTGCACAAGATCGTTGAGCACGCTTCAGCATGGACCCTGTTGATTGACATGATCCTTACACTTTATCCCAAGGCTGTTGTCCACAAGGACTTCTCTGGACAACTTCCAATTCATCATGCAGCGCATGCTGACAACCTTACCGCCCTCGAGATTATATACGAATCATACAAGGCTGGCGCAAAAGATGCTGATGGGTCAGGGCGGTTCCCCATCCATGTTGCAGCCGAGAGTGGTTCCATTGAGTCCATCAAGTACCTCACTATGAATGTACCTTCTGGCGTCCACACTGTGACATCTGGCGGCAGCACCCTTCCTCTTCACCTTGCCTGCAAAGAATATTCATCTGTTGGTGTTGTCACAACTCTTTTGCGCACCACCCTTCACTTCTCGCTGGCAAGCCGAACGGATGAGAATGGAGAGCTGCCCTTGCACCTTCTCCTTCGTTGTGGTGCGGATGTTGATGTGGTCGCTGTGAAGACCCTCTTGACGTGCCACATGAAGGCAATTGGGACTCGTGATCAGAAGGGGGACATTCCTCTACACATTGCACTGAAAAGTAAATGCAAGCCTGCAGTCATAGATGCGTTGCTGTCTCACTTCCCAGGATCAAGTGTTGTCATGGATGGTGACGGTCACAGCCCCCTCTTCTTGGCATTGAATAATGCGGCGGAGGATGAAACAACTGTGTCGTTGATCGAGTATGCTCCACAAGTGAGTTTTTCATTTCATTTGGTCCTGGTAAACAGTGTTGGATCGTTCATCTCATGTCTCTTCTTTTTCTTGTGCCTCGTGTAGATGGTAACCACGAAAGACGATCGCACAGGGAAGCTTCCCATTGAAGTGGCGACAGAGAATGAGCTGTCTCTCTTCATTGTCTACAGGCTCTTGAAGCAAGACATGCCCATTGATCTGAAAGAAAGGGTTCAGGTCCGACTCATTCCACACTTCTTTTCATGGAACCACGTGTTGCTGGATGTTGGCGATAGATACTATCAGGTTGTGAGCAAAATTCTTCAGCAGTGTACTCAGCCACAGGTGCTGGCACTTGCCCACGTTGAAGATGCAGAAGGAAAGATTGCTCTTGCATCGGCAACTCCTATTTGTCGCCATGAAATCCGTGTGATGCTTCGTCTCTTCAATACTCTGGAACTAGTCAAGCAACGCCCAGCATTCACCAATGGTGCAAGTGACACGGAAATTTTCTATGCTCTCCGTTATGAGCCACCACCAGAGCAGAGCGATTTGTTCACTACATACTACGAGCAAAAAGAAGCAGATGCAGAAGACTACACTGAAGATTGGGACGATGATGTGTCGCAAATTTCTGATGCTCCAGGACGAGGAGGTGGCGGTGCTGAGGATGCCAACTTGAGTGTTGCGGACAAGCTTAAGTTGATTCGCGAGGAGAAAGGGGAACATGTGATTGCCAAGATTACCCCCAGGTCTGACATTGTGGAGCGGGAGCTGAAGATCAGGAAAGATTTCAATTTGTCGAGGCATTATGTTCCTTCTGTCATCAGTGTTTACCACACTGTTTCTCACGGTGCATACCAAAATGCGAGTGCAGAAGCAGCATACTGTATCACAATGGAAGGTGCTGATGCAACAGTTGAGCATCAGATGCTTGACTACAGAAGGGCTGGAAAAGCTTTCCCCAACAGTGAACTGAAACGTGTTGCCATTGCATTGCAGCATCTACATGAGAATGGGCTAGTTCATACCGACTTTGGCCCACACAGCGTCGGTAAATTTGGCCCACTGTTCAAGCTCTTGGGTGTTGGTGGGTGTGTCCGCATTGGGGATGAGACAGACCCCAAGCATGGAATCTACCACCCTCCTGAGGCAATTTTGGTGGAAAACATTGAAGTGGACGGGAAGGAGAGGAAAACGGCGAAGATTATCCCCATGACAGCATCCCCGGCCATTGATGTTTGGGCCTTTGGTCACATGGTGTATGAGTCTCTGGTGGGTGCCCCGCTCTCGGCGTACAATCACCGTGGCCAAAGGGTGAAGTCGTCGAACCTTGCCAAGATTGCCAAGTGGGATGACCATTCATTGCAGAGGGCACTAAGGTTCATTGATGTCAACGACACTTTGGCTCGTGACGTTGTCACCAAGTTCCTTCATCCAGATCCCGAGCAGCGGTTCCAATCAATTCGAGAGGCGATTGCGGATCCTTATTTCACTACTGATAGTGGTGACAGGATGATCAAGAAAGACAGGGAAAAGAGAAAGACTACCACCGGTGGTCTATGAATGGATTAGGGGGGATTTTTATTTTGGTGATTTATCCCTGCACAGTGTCTTGTGTTTTATACATTAACTTCGAAAATAAATATATTTGGCAGTAGGAGTAGTATATTGGAGTGATACCATTCGTACAACAAGGCAACCCCTTCCACTCCCGCCCCTCCAGAGCAGGTGCATAGATCTATGACCATTCTGGACTCTGTTGAAATCTGTTTGTGGTGGATACAGGGGGGACCGGTGCCTCCATTCTGAGGACCCCTTTTTCATCGTTTTCATCTCTGGTTTTCATCGTGTTTATCATATTCGACTTCGTGTGAGACTAGAATGATCTGGTGCGGAATTAACACCGTTTGGGCAGGTCACAGCTTGGCGAAGAGTGTTGCTATTGTCAAGTGCACCAATGGGGCCCACACCAAGTACAATACTGACTCACATCGGCTCGCTACTCGTTGGCCAGTTGCCGAACTGTACCTTATGGACATGTCTGGTCGTTTTCATCCACATACGTCATATGATGCATGTCAGATTCCAACAAGGCGAGTGCACACTCCGTAAGCAGATCGATCAGTGGATTGTCACTCTCCGCCACTAGCAACATAAGCTGCGCAATGAGACTTTTCCCTTCGGCATTTGCATCACCGAGGAAACCCAATCCTCGCAACACAATATTTACCTCAAACCAAACTCCCACTGGAGAAGCAAAGAATGAGGTGCTTTGAGCGAGCACCCCGCCCCCTCCCTACGTTCACCTATATGATCACTGGACACACGAAATTAATCCCACTCTAAATAGTGCTATCGCCTGGAGCGACGAGAACTAGACCGATGTTTCTTCTTCCTCTTCCTGTCTTTCTTCCGGTCGTCGCCGCTCCTACTACTGCTGCTGCCGTCGCCATCGTCGTCGTCGCGTCTCGAACTCCTCTTCTTCTTCTTACTCCTGTATTCCTCATCCGAATCATAGCTTCTGTCATCGTGCTTCTCGTCATCATTTCTCCTCTTTTCCTTTTCGTCTCTATCCCCCCCCTCGTCGTCCGAGGAGCGGTAGCTATCAGAGCTCTCGCTATCGCTGTAGTCCCTCCTCCGCTCCTTCTTCCTTTTCTTGTAATCCTTCTTCTTGTACTTCTTCTTGGACGATTTTTTCTTCTTCCGCCTCTTCCTCTCCCCGCTGCGGTCCGAACCTCCATCGCTCTCGTCGTCGTCACCGCTCCCCCCCGCCATGAGCGCCACCACGTGCCCACTCAGCCCCGTCGTCCGCGCCAGCTCCTCGTGCTCGGCCGACATCGCCTTGCGCTTCTTGCTCGCGGCCTTCTCCCGGTCGGACGCCACCCGTCGGCGGTAGGCCTCCTCGTCGTCCTCGGTGTACGTCTTGCGGGACGCGAGCTTGTCGAGCTGCTTCGACACGACGTCGGCGTAGGCCTTGTCGAGGAGTTGGCGCTTCTGGCGCTCCTTGGCCTCGCGGGCCTCGCGCTCCCGGGGGTCCATCGTTTCGAGGTCCGTGTCACAGATAGATGGAAGCAAGGTGTCGGCGCGAGGACGAGACGGCGGCGGAAATCGGAAATGAGCAACAACAGCAACGGTCGGTCCAACTGGGGTCGGGTACCTATCGGGTATCGTATCGGACGGCCGGGGTCGGCAGATATTTGGCGATATTTCCCCATTTTATCGGTGATAGGTGGAGTCCGTGAGCGAGCACCCGTGAGGAATCCCCGTGAAGTTCCACGTGTTCGGTTCCGCGTGGATCTTTCCCAGACCACAGTGCAATCACGTCACAGATTCACGACCGACATCTTGACCATGGTGGCGCCGTTGATGTGAAGGCCATCGATCGACTCCATCAGCTCCAGCCATCGGCACCACCATTATTCAGTAATCACCCCTCGTTACGATGAGAATAGGACTCCTACTAGCGGTGCTGGGTGCCGCCGCGGAGGTGGCCTCGGCCCGGTCCTCCGGCCGGCCCTCCTCGGCGCCCCGCCGCTCCGGCGGCGGCGGCGGCAGGAGTTCGGGTCGCTCCGGCAAGGGCGGCGGCAGCAGGTCGCGCCGACCCGACCCCGTCGACGACTACGACGACGAGGACCCCCTCGGCTTCGACGTCAGCGACGAGGACGACGGGGCCGACGATTACGACGACTACGAGGAGGAGGACTACGCCCCGCAGCGCCGGGGGGGAAGTCGCTCCGGCGGTCCGGCGCCCCGCGGCCCGCCCCCCCGAAGCGGCGGACGCAGTCGCGGCCCGCCCCCCGCGGCCCGGTACGACGACTACGACGAGGACGAGTACGACGAGGAGGACTACCCGCCCCCCCGTCGTTCTGGCGGCAGTAGGGGTGGACGCGGCCCGCCGTCCCGCGGGAGCGGGGGCAGCAGGGGACGCGGACCCCCCCCCGGCGGCCGTCGGGGACCCGGCGACGGACGCGTGGTCTCCTACGACGGCCGCCGTCCCGGCGGACGCCGCGGCCCCCCTCCCCCCTCGACCTTCACCCGCGGCCTCTCGGCCATCCGGGACGCCATGCCCGACCCGTCCGCGGTCAAGGACACCATGGTCTCGGCCACCAAGGCCGCGCAGGAGCGCACGTCCACGCTCTCGTCGAACCTCTACCGCGAGGTGAAGGGGCTGACCTCCTCCGAGCTCGAGCAGGTCATGCTCAAGGCCACCCGCCCCACCGACGAGCCGGTCAAGTCCAAGCACGTCGAGAGGATCGTGGGGGTGACCTACCAAATCAGCGGCAAGTACGACATCTACGACGCCGTCCTGCGCAAGCTGTGGAACAAGATGGCGGAGAAGGACATCAGGACGAAGCTCAAGAGCGTGTACGTCCTTCACAGGTTCAGTGTGGACGGAGGGCCGGAACATCAGGAGGCGCTGAAGCAGAGGCTCAGGGCGCTCAGGAAGACGAAGGATCCCAAGAGGAGCAAGGAAGGGGGACGGGGAGGGACGAGGTATTTCGATAGCAAGGTGTTGATCGGGCAGGACAACAACGTGAGTTACATGTGTCAAAATGATTAATACCCCGATTTCGTGTTATGGCGAGAGTCAAATGAGAAAAGGCTATGGTGGGGATGGTCTCATGAATCTCTTCTAGAAGTGCTTTCCAGCTTGGCTGCTTGTTGGTTGCTTGGTTGGGGGCCAGGTCGATCGAGTGGTTTGCATCTTTGGCCTCCCTGGACTTAAGAATGTTTTGATGAAGTGCGGCGTGTCCCAAGCGCTTCCTTGATGACCTGCTGGCGCCAGGCATTGTTCCAATGAATTGCTGCAAGAAGGGTGCTTGTAGTTTCACACTGCCAATTACCACATGCCCCCTTTTTCTAACTCTCTTTTGTATCTCAACTCGACAGCCTGAAACCCAGGGATACCGCGCCTTCCTTTCCCGCTACGCCCACTATGTTCTCACCCGTGCCCAGACTTTCGGAGGAGTCTTCAACGAAATTTCCTTGGCGCAGATGCCCCCCGCCCCTACCTCCTCCAAGAAGGGTAGGTCCAAATCCAAGGGCAGCTCCTCGCCCAAGCCCAAAAATCCGCCACTCTGCGAGGAGCATCTGAAATTCGCCCAGATGGTGCTCAAGGCCGGCCTGGCGTGCACCCTTCACGATGGCGAGGACTCCGAGTCCACAGCCACGTGCGTGGAGCGCGTCGCTGCCGACCTCATGGGTCTGACCGCTGCCGTGGCTGTTGCGCTGAAGCGGGAGTTGAAATCTTCGCAGATCGATGACGAGGCGACCGTGAGGCAGTGGTGCCAATTTTACGCGGATGAGCTGCTTCCAGAGACTAAGAAGTTCTGCAAGAAGGTCACGGGCAAGCTGGATACGTATGGACTGTACCTGCCGAGCAGGATTGGCGCCACCCTCAGCCAGGATCTACTGGAGAAGGGCTTGAAGCTTGGAAGTGGAGACGAAAAGGAAAGTGCCGAGGAGGAGGAGCAACAAGAGGAGGAGGTGGAGGAGGTAGAGGATGAAGAAAGTGAGGAAGTGGAAAAGAAGGACGAGGGTGATGCGTCGATGGCAATGAGCGCAGGTCCTGCCCCGTCGTCACGGGATGATGAGGACGAGTACGATGAATATGAATATGACGAGTATGATGAATATGATTAAACGATTGGCTTGGGTTGATGGAAGTTAATGACAGCAGAAATACCTGAACAGTACTGAAACCATTTCAGTCCTTGCTTACCATAATGCTACCTATATCAGTACCAGACTTGCTAGTTGATCAAGGTGTGCCTCATACTACATAGTTCTCTCACAAGTTGGGCAACACAAATCATTCTTCAGGTATACTTGCACACCAACAATCCACCTGAAAGGGAGCCTATTTTCAACAACTTCGTGAAGCTGTGTTACAAGAGGTTTCAAGCACACACTGACAGAGCTTAAGATTTTGTCCCTCTAGAATACCTCTCACACTATGTACGAAGAAAAAAGGTTCGCCGTGTGGTGAATGATTCAAACAATATCAGCCCAAAGTGCCTCCTTTATTGAGGCACGGTGTACGATAGAGTTAAATCTCAGCAAAGCGGAATGCTGGCAAAACACAAATTGAGACAAGATATTTTTCAAGACGGCAAATAAAATCAATGATGATTACTACGCAAACATGTACCATACGATCAGTACTAAGTGACCCTTGCATATCCCCCAGAGGTGCAATTTTACACCGAAGCAACAACTTTGCTGGTTTCTTTTTCCCCAACCAAATCTTCCCAAGTACCATCCTCCACATCAGCTAGAGCAGGAGCACCAGTGTCATCCACATCGGCGAGAGCGGGGGCAGCAGCATGAGACTCAGTCTTAGCTTTCTTTTTCTGATTACCCTTTCCTGGCGCATCAACCGTCAGAGGTCCTCCACCCGGCACAGGAGAGGGAACCGGGGGCAATGCAGCGTATAACGCCCTCTTGCGCTTGGCCAACTCTTCAGCAGGGATCACTCCTTCAAACTCTTTCAGGTGATTGTTATGGCAACGCCATTCCATTGAGAAGACTGATGAAGTGTAACAATAACAGTTGAGCGAGGAACATATGCCTACCTTTGAGTAGCTCAGTGTGGTCCTTGACTTCCTTCAGCAACGCTCTACGCTCCTCGTCCGTCAATTTCTTCGGAACGAACGACATGTTGGCAGATGCAATCTGCGGAACCTCGTCCTTCTCCGGCCTCTTCAGTGGCACTTTGACATAAGAAGGGGTGGCTGGGAAGACACTCGGATCGAACGCACAACCACGATAATAGACACGGTACACAGTGAAAGTATTGTTGTGACTGTACTCAAACAGAGGCGGATGAGGCTTTGAGTTTCCTGAGTTCTCTTCCTGCATGGAGTGGATATTGAGGGTTAGAAACTCGTCGCACTAAACAATCATTCACGTTCGCAAATCAAGGGCAAACTGGGGAACCAATGAGTGACTTACATACATCAACTGCAACACCAGGTCACAAATCTCGTCATGGGTCTTTCCTCTATTTTCTTCCTTTTCGATGACGGCCTTCGCCTTGGGCACAATCGTTTGGTGGACCTCCCTCGTGATCAGCTTCATCCTCCTCCACGCTAGATCAGCCGCAAGTGGCTCCTTACTTGAGTTGGTGCGAAACATGACTTCCTGGCGCTGAAAGTCATTGAGAAAGTCGAGCGTCTTCAAGAGACCCATAGCAGTGGCGATAAGTGCGTATTTCTTCTGGAAGGGCCTGAGCTGCGGGTAACGGGGCAACAAACATCGGTCGGCCTCGTAGAGGACAACAGACTGGAGGGAGCGGCGCATACATGACTTGTAATCGCCCTTGTACGCCCTGCTCGGTATGATATGGAAATTGGCGGACATGAAAGGTGCACGGTGAGCACCAGCCAGACCAGAATGATTTCACGCTAGTGGAGCAAGACAAAACACTTACGCCTTGACATGAGCCTGGAAGGTATTGCCGTTTGAGTCGAACGAAACCATGATTAATGTAATTTATCCTTGTCCTGAGTCGTCTAGAATCAACTACATAGAAGTGACTGCATGGTTTTTGAGGGGGGAAGTTCAGTGAGAAGCGTGCTGAATGAGATGTGGCGCGTGTGAAGCCCTCAGTGCGAGGCCGCTTCCACCATGATATGCACGCCGCGCTCCCCTTTCCACCGGCCGTCAGCATCGACTATCTACGACCACGACCACGACCATACGCCCCCCATTGAATGATGCCGAGCCCGAAATGATAACAAGTAGCCTCTCAGTCCATCAGTCGAGTGTGGCCGCGGCATTAGCGGACCCCCACAGTCGAAAACATACGTCTACCCGCACGAAGTGCAGAGGCCAGAGAAGCACGATCCCCCCTCCCCGGCTACCAGCCGAGCCGCGACGCTGCGCGAGAAGCGGCGGCAACGATGACATCTCCGGGCATTGTCGACCATGCCGGCCAGGCGACCGACCAATCCGACCCCCGCACGCGTCGAGCGTCGCCAACGCCCAACGCCTGACCCCGCCCTGACCCCGCCCTGACCCCGCCCTGACCCCGCCCCTCCGTCCGTCAAATGAGTCCAAATGAAGGCCACATTCTCACCTGCTTTTGGATTGGATTGATTTTTTTGGGAGGAAATGGCCAGAATCGGGGCGGATTTGATCGTTGGCGTTGGATCGAGAGTTGTGGGGTGAGCGAGGAGTTCATTCCCACGAAGCACGAATTCATCAACGTTTGAATGCAATGAGATCTATTTATTGAAAAGTGGAACATTTTATGGAGTACCTAGCAGAGCTGATCTCTACATAAAAAATGTACACCGAACAAGGAGCCTCCAGCCTCCAGCAGATCCAAGAGCATCAGCCATAGGACACTGAACATCCAGAGACAAGCTATCTCAAGAGTATCTCCAGAGCCTATTCATAGCTGTGACAGAGAGTCTCATGATCATGAGCATGAGTCATCACACACTCACACTCACACTCACACGAGCCTACTAGAGTCTACTAGAGGGAAAACGGAGAGGGAAAACGGAAGAAAAGGTTGAGTCAAGTCTAATGCTAGTGCCCCTGCCCCTGCCCCTGCCCCTGCCCCTGCCCCTGTCCCTGCCCTGTCACTGCAGAGCCTCCAGAGCTCTATGGACCATATCCTAGAGCCTGGGGCTAAGATTAAAAGAGTCCGTACACATAAAGACATAGGAGAGAACCAGAACCAGAACCAGAACCAGAACCAGAACCAGAACCAGAACCAGAACCA
>JALLBE010000518.1:0-15734 GCA_036939795.1 Thalassiosira mediterranea
AGTCACATTTGGAATGCTCAGACACACTCTGAATTGGCCCATTTTCACCATATGTTATGCACCCCATGATGCCATCAGAGGACCCTGGGTCAGCGACCAGGTAAAGCATTGCTATCTTAGGCTGAGATCGAACAGGACATACAGCATCGTGCACGTCAAATAATGAGTGAGGGCGTGCTGATATCAGCCGCCACCACCATGAAGGACCACGAGATCACGACTGGCATCAACGAAGACGCGTGTGTGCTTTCATTTGCTGTCTCAATTGGAAACTAGTTTGAGACAACGAATAACAATGAGATTGATCGATCAGGTCGAGGGCAACAATGAGCGTGAGACGATGAGGACTAAGCACGTGTGGACGTTGCTCGCTGGACACAACGAAATAAGGCGATCTAGAGGCTATGCCAAACATGGCAGCAGCAGCTCATGTGCGGGCTTGGGTCAAACCGAAACTGATTTATTACTTGCCACAACATCACGAGCCTGGCTGACTTTGAAATTTGGGAGCCTGATGATGCCACAATGGTGATTAAAATGTACAACGACAGATGACAGGTATGGAACTGGGAACCAATACCTAGGGTTTACAACCCGGGTCAAAATCCAAGGCCTATTGTTTTGGATCAAGGACGCGACCAGACATCGGAGACCCCCATTGGCCACGAACTTTACAGCTGCGGGCCTGGTGCAATCAATCAAGAATTACAAGGTCGACAAAAATCCAAGGATGCCGACACTGCCAAGGTTGAGGTCAGAAAGGTTCAAACCGACCTGGGATGGGTCAACTGGGCGGAGTCCTTTGAATCACTTTGTGTGTCAACCCAGGGCATGAACGTTGTGTCCGCCTCATATGTTATTTGCAGGGATAAGCCTGCAGGGTGGATGCCTGATCAACCTTTGGCAGAATAGAGAAACTCAAATACCAAGTGCCCCTAACTGGGGCCGCATATGACCGAGATAACGAGTCATCTGGTCCCTCCTACACAATTGTTGTGTTGGGACCCCACAGTCTACGACTGGATCAGAGAATATGGCAACACTAAGGATGGCCACAGAGATCCTGGCGAGCCCTTGTGGCCAAATGTGAAGGGGCAGAGAGCATGAACAAACGCCTCATCGTCGCAAACAACATTATTTCCATGGACAGCTTGGAGGGTGGAGGAGCCCACTGGGTGAACGAGAACACACCTTCCTTTTTGAAAAATATTCCACGAGTCTTCACAAGGCTTACTCCACGATCCAGAAGTATCGCAATGCAACTGCACCTGAGACTATGGTCCAGAGGCTCTTGGATGGACTTAGGAATTTTGAAGGAAGAGACTGAGATAAAGATTGCCAAGCGGCACATCTGCGATAACCTTATGGGTGATTGGCACAGAGCTGTAAACTACTTCGCAACAGTGGTCTCTGAGACCTATCCCAATGCAGGCACTCGAAGCAATAAAAGAAAGGCAAATGCCCACACCCGACGCCGGCCGTGGAGGCAAACATGGGGGCCGTGGAGGTCGGGGTGGATGTGGACCCCAGCACCACGACTTCATCCATGGAGTTGACGTGCGCAATGTCTGGTACAACTTCTCAGACGAAGACTTCTCTCACGCTGAAGTGCGAAACTATGTATTTGAAATGCGAAACCATTTGGACCCTCACATCAATGGATGTGGGGGCGGACGTGGTCGAGGATGTGGCGGTGGACGAGGATATGGATATGGTGGCAGAGGATATGTTGGAGGCAGAGGCGATGGCAACAAGAATCAACAACGCCAGATCCAGCAGGCTGGATCTGAGCGCAACAATGGCAATAATGAATGAGTCACTGTCCCATATGATGGGGCTGGCGATAATAACTTGCGCAATGATACGAGTGACGAGATGAGGGCTGCGCAAGGCCATGGTGGCTGCGCTGGTGCCAGATTTGGCCGAGGTATGTACGGCCCGGGACAGTAAAGGCCTTTGCACATGCAATGGGATCACGATCATTACCCCATTTTTAGGATACACATTTGTGAGACAACTGACTTAGACTACAACAAGACGACGAGATGAGACAACAACGAGTGATAACAAATGAAGCTTATTCCATTGTTTTTCCAACACCTTTACTTCCCCACACACAGATTATTCTCTGAGGCACATTGAGGCATACACCTCTGGCCCCAGGCGAGAGTCTACCCGTGTTGTTAAACAAGCGAGGCAAATAATGAATTCAAAACAAGATGAGCATACGTTGCACCATACTGCCAAAAACGAGCTTGATATCTGAGCAGATACTATCTGCGCTGGTACAAACTGGCGCCTGCTTAACACCACAGGACAATGTTGTGACGTCAGTGGATTCCATAATGACTTTGCCCCCATCAAAGATGTGCCCGTGGCCAGAGCTGCAACGGGGTGGAAAGATAAATATGGCGTGACATACATCCTCATTGTCATTGGTAATGATAATGAGATCCTATTCTTTGGCAACGAAATGGCCCATTCCTTGATTAATCCAAACCAGATACGGCACTATGGCATCCCTGTTTCAGACAATCCATACGACGAGACAAAGGACCTTGACATCGACCACGATATAACCTTCATTCCTTTTCTCACTGAGGGTTCTACCATACTGTCTACTTTGACATGTTTGTGCCCACCGACGACGAGCTTGAGAATTGCCAGCACATTATACTAACCGAAGGCGACACTGAATGGGACCCTCATAATGTCGAGATGACCTATAATCGACCCTTCAGGGACAATGCCAATCAAGCTGAGACACGCATGAACAAGGCAGTGCAACGAAAGCGCCAGAAGCAGCCAGTTAAATTTGAATCAGATCTTGTTTTAGGCTCGATATCTAGCTCACTCGTGCCCACTCTATCATATGAGCGAATGGTTTCATTGGTACGGATCAGCAAAACCAGCTCCAAACAGACGGAGATGAGGCCAAAGTCAGCAAGGGTAAATAAAGTCATTGGGAACTCGAGGCATTCATCCATAACCCCTGAACATCTCTCCTGCATGCACGGCATAGGCCTGGATAAGGCAAAGCAGATGATTCAAGTTACAACATAGAAGGGCATAAGCATAAGAACAGCCAAACATCCTATCCAAAGACGATACAGAGTCAACCACTTAGATCTACACCCCAGCCGACTGAAGCTGAAGGGCAAATGGTATATTGATTGGATGCCTTCGAAAATGAGATTGATCACCCAATGTACCAGGTCATTTGCATTTGTGTACACCAAGGGTGAATTCACACAGGTATATCCAAAGGAATCAAACACTACAGCTGAATATGCCAACATGTCTTTGAATGAGTTCTGTGCTGACGTAGGGATTCCTGAGAAGTGAAAGAGTGACTTAGCACCCAAGCTATGCAGATGACAATCAGCATTCCTGCAAAATGCAAGGAAGAAGGGCATCGACCTAACCTATGCAGAGCCTGAACAAAAGAATCAAATACACAAAGTGGACCTCAAGATCAGAGAATTAAAGAAGCGTTGGCATCACAAAAAGAAAACAAAACAAATTCCTGAACGAGTCTGGGACTTTGGCCAAACTTTGGCGTCAAGCACTCAGCCGAGATCCAACAACTGCTGCCGAGAAATTCACTGAATGGAAGAACTGGCCTTGAGGCAGTGACTGGTAAGACACCAGATATCTCAGAATATTGTGACTTTGACATATGGGACCTGGTGTGGTATTTCCCAGGTGTACACCCGAGCATCAGAAAAGACAACAGAAAACTGTGAATGTGAAGATGGCTAGGCGTTTCCCACCGGATAGGGAGTGATATGTGCTACTGGATAATGACTGTGGATGGAACACCTATTGCAGAGACAATAGTGCAACACGCCACACAGGATGACTTGCTCGATGATAATATCAAGAGTGAGGTTGATAGATTCACAGAGACCCTCAACACGAGATTGAAAGATGATAATTTCAGACTGCCTGGCATTGATGGGGATGCACACTGGAGGATATCGATGACAAATTTGACTTATCTCAGTGGGATCCAGCATACGGAGACAACACCCCAGGAGAGGACGAGTATGGTAATGTGATGACTGAGTCACTGGCCGACGCCGAGGATGACATATACCCCGAAGTCTACGGTCAATATATCGGAGCCAAGGTTGTGTTAGACGAGGGCACAAACTCTGGAGGAAATTTGGCCACAGTAAAACAACAAACGACTGGCATCAATGACCACCCAACGGGGACAGCCCACTCTAACCCTTTGCTTCACACTAGAGAATACGAGATTGAGCTAGAGGATGGAACAACCGACAGAATATTTGCAAACAAAATTGCCGAGAACATATTCACCCAGGTTGAGTTTGAGTCCTAAAGCCCAGCTCTAGGCAGTACACACTCTACGCATTCTGTGGTGTGTATATTAAAGCCGTCATACCTATTGTATGTCTTCTGAGGCAGGGTATGGTAGCATCGATGGTAGGTATCTAGAGAGAACACCCAACCCCTTGCTTTTCAAAGCAATCTATGTACTACATATATGAATATGATGAGGCCCCGCATTTTTCGAAACGAAGGGAGGAAAATTGGATAGATCCGTTCGATTTGATTCCGGTCCCGCATTCTCGATTGGCCGAAGAGGGTCTTCGCGCAACTTCGCGCATCGTTTCGATGGGGCGCAACTCTTCTAAATCCCTTGCTACGACCGTTCAAACATTTGAACACCAAAATCGAGAAGGTCCCAATTTTGGGCCGATCCTTCGCACAATATTTTCTTAGGTTCTTGAGATACCGTCGTCCTCATCGAAGCCAAAACGTGTGTTCTCGAAGCTTCTTCTGTGATCCCACTTCATCGGATGGATACGGTTCGAGAAGGCGTCCGATTTTGAATTGATTTGAATTAAAATGTTAACAGGAATTAGTATATTGTTCCGTAAGGGCAATTTTGAGAATACCCAAAGAAAGATCTCGTCGGAAAGCCAATGCGAAAATCCCGCCATCCCGATCGAAAGGCAGGCGCCATTTTTTTGCTCACAAAATCACTGAGTATCCTCGCTTGCTTCGCCGCGTTTGGCCATTCCAAGCAAGGCGCAATCGCGTGGAGAAAGCAAGGTCAAGAAATCGCCCGCGCAAAATCGTCCATCGGAATGGCCCCCGAAACCAACATTGCTGCCGCCGTGAACCATCACTGGAAAGCCGAGGCACATCTGAAACACCAACAGCTATCTACGCGGCAAAACCCATGCCAGTAGTATGGCTGTTTTATGTACGGTACCAACGGTACATAGATTCGCGCCGCCCACGCACATCATGTGCTCATGCTCTCGCTCGTGCTTGATTGCTCGTATCGTGGACTTTGACTCCGACCCCCGACTCGGCGCCGTTGCCCGAGCTCCCTCCAACCAACTGCCTTCGATGAAGGTCGATCCCTCCGAAGCCGTCTTGATAGATTGTTTCCCAGGACTGGCGCGGCTGTTCGTCATTCGACATCGATATCGTATCTTGCTTGCGAAGTCGAAAGAGGCTGGACAACGAAGCTGCACGACGACCAAGACAGAAGACAGGCAGGACTTTGGTTTGACCTCACACTTTCCCACTTCACGCGGGTCAATACTCCTACATCCATCCGACCTATCCTTCAAAGCCTCACATTCAGATCGGTTCGATCGGTCCCGTCATCCGACGCAACCGCACCTCATTCTTGCAGAGACGTCTCATTCACATCTCCCGCTCATCATCGCCTTCACCTTCCGTCTCGAGGATTCAAATCAATTCAAAAAGATCGCTCGGCTAAGCTACGATACCACTCATCCGGCCCCGCGACACCCCTCACAAAAAACTTTATCGCAATAGAATAGAGAGATGAAGACCTCCTCGGCTCTCCTTGCGGTGACCTCCGCAACCGGCGCCGTCGTGACCTCGGCCGACAGCAGCTGGTGGCGTCCGCCTCCCCCTCCGGGATGGGGACACGGCGGCTACAAGCCCTATCACTCATGGGGCCCATCCTCCAGCTCCACCAGCAGCGGCAAGTCGGGCAAGTCCGGCGGCAGCGGATCCTCGGGCAAGAGCGGCAAGGGATCCTCCTCCTCCTCCTCCGATGACTGGTCTCCCGCCGGATGGGGCGGACACTGGAACGGGGGCGGACACTGGGGCCCTCCCCCGGGATGGGGCGGCTGGGCCGACTCCGACTCCTGGGACTCCTCATCTTCCTCCTCGGGCAAGTCCGGCAAGGCTTCGTATGATGATGACGACGATGCCGGCTGGACCGCGCCCAAGGATGATGACGCCTGGGGCGGAGCCGATGATGACTCCACCTCCGGAAAGTCCGGCAAGTCCGGTGGATCCGGGTCCGGCAAGTCCGGCAAGGGATCCTCCACCTCCTCCTCGTCCGACGATCACTGGGGATGGCAGGGCGGCTGGGGCGGCAAGCCCGGCAACTGGGGAGGACACTGGGGCTCTCACAAGCCTTGGGGACCCTGGGGACACAAGTGGTCCTCAAGCTCCTCCTCCGGAAAGTCCGGCAAGGGATCCAAGAGTTCCAAGGGAAGCAAGTCGTCCAAGGGGTCCAAGGGATCCAAGGGATCCAGCGATGGACACTGGGTGTACGTGGGAGGATGGCACGATCACGGGGGCTGGGGCGGATGGGGTACCAGCGACGACTCCTGGTCCACCTCCACCTCCGGAAAGTCTGGCAAGTCCGGCGGATCTGGATCCGGCAAGTCTGGAAAGTCCGGCGGATCCGGCAAGTCTGGCAAGGGATCCTACGATGACGATGATGCCGGCTGGACGGCGCCCAAGGATGACGATGAGGGTTGGACGGCACCCAAGGATGATGACGAGGGCTGGACCGCGCCCAAGGACGATGATGGCTGGAACGGCGGCGGGTGGGTAGACTCCTCCAACAACTCCTGGCACGGACCTCCCAACTCCGGCTCCGGAAGCGGCAAGTCGGGCAAGGCCTCCTACGATGACGACGATGCCGGCTGGACCGCGCCCAAGGATGATGACGGCAATGGATGGACGGACGATGGCTGGACCGCCCCCAAGGACGACGATGGCTGGGCCGGAAGTGGCGGCAGCGGCGGCAGCGGCAAGTCTGGCAAGAGCAGCGGAAGTGGAGGATCCGGAGGCAGCGGCAAGAGTGGCAAGGCTACCTACGATGACGACGAGCCTACCTGGGAGTAAGTGTTCATGAACAGATATCTGGCCTTTGTTCTGTGGCATGGTACTGGACAGTACCCATATGGGACACCTGAATTTTGCAAGTGTACGCCAAGTCTAACGCTTCTCTCTTGTATTCTCACCTGTGCCACAGCAACGATGGTCACGACAACGGATGGACTGACGACGGCTGGTCGAAACCTGCCCCGGCCCCCTCGGGTGGATCCGGAAAGAGTGGAAAGTCCGGCACTGGCGGCGGATCTGGTGGCTCCGGCAAGTCCGGCAAGGCTTCCTACGAGGATGACGATGATGCGGGTCCATGGGAGGATGATGGCTGGAAGTCCACTCCCGCGCCGACGTCGAGCTGGGGTTCCGCCTCCGGAGACGACTGGGGCAGTGCCCCCGCCCCGGCGCCTTCGAGCAAGTCCGGCAAGAGCAGCTCCGGTGGCTCCAGCAAGTCCGGCAAGAGCTCCAAGTCCTCTGGATACGATGATGATGGCTGGTCTGGCGGCGGAGACGTCGTGGGTGCCAAGTCCGACCTGAAGTTCAATACCGAGGCCCTTGCCGCCAACTCTGGAGAGTACTCGAGACGGATATTCGTCTCGCTGGGAGCCGTGGCTGCCGGCGCTGCCGTCCTGTTCCTGTAAGCCAGGACGGATACGCTCCCTGAGACACATACAGTGTCAAGTTGCCTACTCGAACTACTGCGACTTGACACTGGCCGAGTCTAATCTTCATCCCAAGCGCACCCTTCCCCTTGCATCAAGGCTTCCAAGCTTGGCCATTAAGACCATCGTTCCTGAACCTAAATGTTCTGTTGGGAACGATTTCTTGGAACAGATATGCTGCCTCTGGCGGCAAGGTTAAGGGCCCGTTACCATGCATATATACTGTTTTAATCGAGGTTGAGTTGTGTGATCAATAGTCTTTTAGAGGAGGATAGAGTTGATGGTAGGAAGTCACTAAGCTCTAACGCTAAGGAACATTTCCATCGTTGACTTCAGGATATACCACGAAGCGTGATGCGGATGGCAAGCATATGTACTGTTTCAATTAAGGTTGAGTTGTGTGCGTGATCAATAGTCTTTCAGATGATAGGAAGTTATTATGCTCCAACACTAAGGAACATTTTCATTGTCCACACCGACTTCAGGCAGTGCCAAGAAGCGTGACAAGTAAACATGCCCTGTGCAGAAAGGGAGTAGTTCGCGCAAAATCAATTCTATTTGTGTTGTTCAAATGATGTCCAAACGAGTCAGCAATCGAGCAGGCCACAACACACACCAGCAAAAGAACCTTCACTTGCTGACATTTTCTTAGTCGAATCCGGGCCTTGGCACTTGTTGTGACATCATCAAATAGCAACCGTTGCAAAGCCAGATACTAACCACAGTCATGAGCAGTCTCCTCATTCTTGCTCGAGGCAATGACTGCAAACAGTAGGATAGAAGTCGTTGTTATGAGCCTGGCCCAGCTTCCTGTCTCTGCCCATGGCAGTAATGAAGATTGCTGTTGAATAATCAGGGTGGAAATCTTCGCTGAAGGCAAGAAGTTAATACTGTGCTCATACGGAGTTGCCCTTCGTACGTCTCCTCCTCTATCTCTCATGTGTGTGGTACCTACGAGTCACACCAACATCAAGAGCATGGAGGCTCGTGCACTCCATCCAACAGAGAGATCGAGGTGTTCTACGCTCCACCCTGCCACATTATGAGCCATGTATGAAAGTAGCGAGGAGTGCTGGATTTGGCTGGATGGAGTATTTACCATATCTACCATAAAATCGGGTGTCTTTTCCTCTTTTGTGTGATCTTGCAGCTTCCTGCACCATTCATGCATGAACTGATTGTGAAGACGAATTTGATGCAGCCGACATGGAGGAAGAGGAGGATGCCTCTGATGAATCCATCGATGTCTGATGCAACAGGCGGTACTACCTGGCTGGATGTGTCGACAGCTCTGCGTGTGACCGTGATGATGTGCGACTTGCATTCTATCTTTCATGATGTTGATATTGATATGAGAATGGCCCATATCTCATCTGTTGTGAAAGGGTGATGTATTTATACTTGAAGATTTGTGGTTATGTAGCGACAATGACATATTTGATTCTGTTTGGTAGATACTTCATGTCACACTATTTTTGATTCTATTTTTGCATCGCTTGATAGGGCCAGGCCATACTGCCGTTCTTCATTACAATACCATCCCTAAACCTCACTTGCTGTACCACTCAGTTTCTGGAAAAGTTGTACCTATGAGGGCACGGCAATACTTACCAGCATGTGCGGGAAGGAAACAAGCACCTCGACTCTATTCAGTTTTGGTACAAATGCTCTCAAATTTCTCACTGCCACTGCCACTGTCCGCCATCACGTTATGCTTCGTCTCAGGATGAACCCCCCCAAGCCCGTCGGGCTGACTATCAATGATGCAATCAAAGCAGAGAATGCTCATTTTTTTTGCTGGCAAGTTCTGTTCCTGAGAAAGACGTCCTCGGGATGGGACGGAGGTGCAGGTGGATCTTCCACTAAAGTTATGGGAGATGATTTGTAAGCTGTTCTGAAAAAGATGACCCAAGAGTTCCCTTGCGAGCATTCCGATTTTGGCCGGAGAGAGGTGATTTTCTCCAGCATATGTTGGATCATACGGTTATTTGTTTGCTGGTAGGATCTCTTCGAAATTGTGAGACGAAAGCATTTTCAACCTGCCCTTTTGATGAGAGTTCGGGTTCGGTGCGAGCCACACGATCTTTCCTCAGTTGGAGGCAGTTGGAGGCTACACGCGCTTGGGCTCTCTTGAGGAGTCGTATGAATATTCATGGTAATGGGGCCCTCGTATTGTACTGTGCTCATACACTACCTCGGCGTAGTTGCCCTTTCATGCCAAAACACCTAGATACGTCTTCTCCTCCTCCATCTCTCATGTGTGTATGTATGGCACCTACGGATCACACTGACATCAGCAGGATGGCGGATCTGCACTCCATCCAACCACTCCAACAGAGAGATAGAGGTGTTTTACACTCCACCCTGCCACAAGTTCTGAGACATGTATGAACGTAGGTAAGAGCAAGGATCAAAATGGAACCTTTGGCGGGAGGAGTGCTGGATGGAGTGTTGCTCTGACGAAATGTGTGGGAGTATCGTGTATCTTGCGTGTAGGTATGGTGCTGGTATCTTTTCTCCTCTTGTGTGATCTTGCCTGCTTCCTGCACATTCCCAATCATGCATGCTTGAATCATCCTTGATTGAATGCCCGCCCACCGCCCGCCCATGTGCACGCGCCGCGAGGGGACACACGACTTGCAGCATTCCTTCCCCAACAAATTTTCGATATCCTTGGTCAAACCGGTATCCACTGATACCGTTGATACACGTACTACATACCAGGGTATTACCAAATGACGCAGAAGGAAGAGACACTAGATGATATATCTTCTAGTACCGGTGCCAGCACTTTCACTCAGATCTCTCTGGTGCCTTCGAATGGGAATTCATATAAAAGAATACGACTCAGCTTTGCTTCAACTGGGATTGTCGTGAAATCCCACTTTACTGGAATCCCACGCAAAAGCAGTACCGCGAACTGTGCACTGAGGTGACATCGTGTGACAATTGACATTATCCTGTGTGTGTCTAGCTAGCCTCGACCACGCACCATGCTTTTTGGCTTGTAGCTTGGATCGATCCTGCATCAATCTTGCATCAAGCCTCTTGCATCTATCGAGCTTGCATGAAGCAAGCACGCACGGCACCGCACAAGGACGGACGTGAGCTGCAAGCACGAGCTGGCGCTGCACCTTGCTTTGACTTCGCGATGGGCGGCGTCGCGTTCAAGAAGGTTCAAGCAGGCAGTGTATGATTTTCATTTTTCTTCGAAGGTCTACTTAGCATTCACATCGATCATCATGACAACGCGCACGATACTAGCGGAAAATATCGTCGCCGCAATGGTGTCCGACAAGGTCACTGTTAAAGCAAATCATGACAACCACCCTATGATGGACAAGCCCACCACGCGAAAGCGCACCACTCACATGGTTTCTCAAGTGTGCAGCCAGCATCATGCTGCACCAAACTGCACGGTGATGCCCGATACCGCGCCTCTTTCGCCCTGCACCAGCGACGAATCATCCGATTCTGAGGCCTCCTCGCCCGCCAGCAGATCGGTCACCGGCAATTTCAGCAACATTAATCAGAAGTATCACATTTGCTCAAGAGTGCTGGGCAAGGGTCGCCACGGGCTGGCCAGGGTGTGCATGGATCGAGCCACCCGCCAGCGATATGCAGTCAAGTCAATCCGAAAAAAAGATGCGTCGGTGAAGTTTGACTACCTCGATCGCGAGATCTCGCTGATGCGAGAGATGAAGCACTGTAACATCATTCAGCTCGTTGACGTCTTTGAAGATGCCGAGTGCTTGCACATAGTCACCGACCTTTGCGAGGGTGGAGAGCTCTTCGACAAGATCGTCCGCAAGTCATCTGTCGAAAACGGCGCCACTTGCTTCAGAGAGGACGAAGCAGCACGGATAATGCATCAAGTCATCAAAGCTGTCGAATACATGCATGAGCAAGACATTGCGCATCGAGATATTAAGCCAGAAAATATCATATTCAAGAGCACCAAGGAAGATGCTCAGGTCAAGATCATTGACTTTGGTCTGGCCCAGAAGCATTCGGAAGGTTTGGATTCACCTATGACTACGGTTGTGGGCACGCCCTACTACATAGCACCAGAAGTCCTGAAGAAGAGTTATGACAAGGCATGCGATTTGTGGTCCGTTGGAATCATCGCTTACGTTATGCTATGTGGTTATCCTCCTTTCACTGGCAAGAGCAACCATGAAATTCACGAAGCTATACTGAGAGGTCAGTTCCATTTTCCCTCGGACGACTGGCAAGGTGTGAGCCCCGAGGCACGAGACTTCATCAGCCAGCTGCTGCAATTGGACCCCACGAAGCGTATGACAGCAAAGCAGGCATTGAAGCACTCATGGCTTGTCAACGAAGACGTCGATGATGAACAACGAGATGAAGAATCTGCATACCATGTCCACGGCCGCAACGAGGCGAGGTACGCGGAGAAATCGATCCGTCCCAGAGGAATGGCCAATCGTGATGTCAGGAAGGCTATGTTTGGAATCTATGCCCGCGATGAGGCGAGAGTACATCTGAAAAAAACAGTTCACCCCAGAGGAATGGCCAATCGTGATGTCAGAAAGGCTATGTTTGGGATCTAGAGAGAGCAGAGCAACTGTTTGCTGTTTGCTTGAGAAGAAAATGATAATCGTAAAAGTAGACTCTGTGAAACTATCTCCTATGACTGAACCTGAGAATGGATCGATGACAACACCACTTCACATCGTATGTACCTCTGAGCTCAGATCCGAACAGGCTACAGCAAGAGGCTACCTCTATGCTCTATGTACAGGCACTTTTACCTATGACCTCTCGACTCTCGAGAATGACACCTGGGATCGGGTACAGCTTGGGTACGATGGGTACCATCTCGATTGAGATCAAGCCAGATAAAAGTTATGTACCCAATAAATACCTGAATTAGACCCAACTTCTCTTCTTCCACCTAGATACCTCTCACCTCTCACCCCTCGTCGAATCATTCCCCCCGCCCCCCGCCCTACCCTGCTGCGCCCCAGCCTAATCTCGTCGGCGCTCGCCTCGTCCCCTCATACATCTCCCACTACAACACGGAGTGATACAATGGCAAGGCATTTGGCAAGGATCCACGGAACGGAGGAGGACAAGGTACGTCATTTCGGCTTTCCTCATCGAGTGGAACGATCGCCGTTCGCCGTCACCGCCGTCATTGGCACGTTTCCCGCGCGTCGGCGCACCTTAATTGCAATAATCTCCCAGTCGTCTCATTTCGCCACACACCCTAAAAAAAATTCCGTCCATCTGCATAGGTCAATTGTCCCTTTTATTTCAAGATAGGAGCGTGCCGCCACGCCGATCGTTGCTCTCGCATCCATCACCGTCCCGCGTTCTCCCAGACGATACTGATCAAGCACATTTACCGCCATCCCGTGCGAGAGGCGGAATTGGTCGCGGCCAGGGACGGCCGTAGCGTCGATGGGGTGGAGATCGACCAGGCCAAGGCGAGGGAGGATTTTTTGGTGTTCTTCGAGTGAGTGTGCCCAACATTATTGTGCGCTGTACATCGAGCGACTTTTGTAATTTTTTTGATCATCTCAACTGTTAATTCCTAATCCTCTTCGACCTCATCAAAATGTAGGGATTTCTTTGAAGAATTATCCAAATTTGGCCGTCTGGAAGCCCTCCACATCTGCGATAACCTTGGCGTAAGTTTCACCATGTGTACGATGTTTGACTGAGTGACCTCTCCTCTGGTTGTTGCCGTGTCCCAAATCCTAATTTCTTGACTTCAACGCCATTGTCAGGATCATATGATAGGTCATGTGTACGCCAAATTTTCCGAGGAAGAGGAGGCTGCTGACGCGTTGAATGTGATGAACGGCCGTTACTACGATGGGCGGAAGCTGGAGGTTGAGTTCAGTCCCGTCACAGATTTCAGGGAAGCAAGTGAGTACAAAAGTGACTGTTGGGGGGGAAACACGAACTTCATATCAACGGTGCATCATTACTGACTCTTCAATCCTTTACTTCCACTGAAGGGTGTAGAGACTTCGATGAGGACACCTGTCGCCGTGGTGGCTTCTGCAACTTCATGCACATCAAGCCCGTGCCTCTCTGCTTGATTCGTGACATGGAGGATGAAGCCGAAGACGAGCGTCGTAGGGAGGAAATGGATCGCATGGAACGCCGGCGGAAGGAGGAGCGCAGGAGTCGTAGGGACCGCAAGGGCGATCGCCACCGCGGAAGTGGCAGCAGCAGGAGGGATCGTGATAGGGATAGGAAGAGCAGCAGGAGGAGTCGATCCAGGAGTAGAAGCCGGTCGCATTCAAGAACTCCAAGTAGGGAGCGAGGTGGTGGAGAGGGATAGGGTATATCACTGCAGCTGGTGTTTCGATGTATGAAACGCGATGATATTAATGGCAGGGACTGGGGGGGGGGGGCTTGATAAAGAGAGGTCTGACTCGAAAGGAGTCACAACAGCGATGTGCACAAATGGAGTTCAAAGATTCACTGAGGTGGCAACATGAATGGAGAGTGTACCTGGGCTAGGAGTTGCACTAATGATTACATCTATCTGAGCACTCCTAAGTTCTAGTTGCTGACTATGTCAGCAGCTATGGAGAGAAAGTGCATGGTTATAGTGCATGACGTAGACACTGCATCTTGGGAGTTAACTATTTGTGCCTTTGTGCCTCATCTTTTGCAAGACTCTAGCGCTCAAGATTTTATTTGCATTATCAGCTGATGGCAGGGGTACAATAGTGCAATGCCTCCATTTTCTTGGCAAAATGATGCTGTAATAGCAGATGAAACCATGCGGGCAGGGAGTAAGAACTGGTGCTCAGCCTCAAGTCAGCATTACGTACTGAAGTCTCATATCTGGTATGCCAATCTCATTTTGGTACAGATCCTAGTTCTCCATGAAATCACATTTGAATTTGCACTCACAAAATGAACACCGACCCAGAGTACACAAGAGTAAACCATCTTTAGTAAAAATATCTCAAAAGTAGCATATGGGTGTAGTTGTAGTGTATCTAGAGCTACAGAATAACAGCATGTGCATCCATGTGTAACATTTTGTTACGAGAGGTTACAAGCACTCTCAATCTCAGCATAACGAAGCAACTTAATAGTCATCATCTGTCAATAGCAATAGCATACATGACTGAATGACCCGTCATACAACTACAACAATTATCTTTAATCTTTATCCACATCTTTTAGGCAGACCACAGTACTCATGAATTAAATGATAGAAAACTACGATGTAGGCGTGGGCACCATCATATCTTACCTATGTGCAAAACAACCACTCAGTGAATCTTGACCTTAACCATCTGCTATGAGCACTCCCACTCCCACTCCCACTCCCACTCTCACTCCCACTCCCACTCTCAGCATAATGAAGCAATCCATTATAAATAGTCATCATCTGTCAATAGCATACACATCTATACTGACCCATCATATATTGCTCATCTTTATCCTCATCTTGTATTTTTAGGCAGGCCACATCACCCATGAATTATATTATGGAGGATTGCAATGTAGGTGTAAGTGTATGTGGGCACTAACCATTCATTAACAACGGCAAAAACTGCGGTACCTGTTTTTCTCATGCACCATATCTGTACCGATGTACAATACAACCACTCAGCCAATGACAGTGACAGTGAATCTTGACCATCTTTTCTATATCTATGTAAATGGAAGTTTAGACTCAAGGCCAAGATTTTGGACCAGGACTTGTTTTCAATGGCACCAGGATTGGAATGGGAATGACATCATATACAGATGGAGGGAGACACAAGTGTAGTGTAGTGTAGTGTAGAAATAGAAGTACATAGCGTAGCGTAGAGAGAAACTACACATCAATGGAAGTGGAAGACGAGCCATTGATCATTGGCTGATTGGCTACTTCTCTGCATTAACAGTGTAAAAAGGAGTGCACCCCCCCCCCCCCTGACAGGGGATTGG
>JALLBE010000519.1:0-18237 GCA_036939795.1 Thalassiosira mediterranea
GAGGCGGCCGCCATGGTCTGCGTTTGTGGTTTGTGTTGTGATGCGTTTTACGTAGGATAATGTACTATTCCTACGTTGACCATCGAAAGTCGAGCGACGGCCGTTATTTTTTTGTTCGACTTACCTCAAATCCTGCACAGCACCGTTCAAATTCATGCTTATCAGGATTCAGGGTATGGTCGCTCAATTTGCACAACCACAACCACTTTTCTACGAGCTACTCATGTAGGTAGCTAGCAACATAATTTCTGGTTAAATTTTCAATCTAAACACCGTTTTAGAACTTTCACAACGGGAGCCAAGTTGGCGGAGTGCAAAGGTTGACATACATGCAATAATAACAAGCAAGGATTCTAATCATACGTATCAAAAATCGCCCCGATCATAGGTACGGTTGTGACCATGTTGCGATTAGATTTAGATAGCCCCGACCCAGGCACTCCATGGCCATAGTAGACCTGGGTTGGGGGGCTATTGTTTGACGTTGTCTTCGAAGGGAGCAAGTTGATTTATGGCCATCGGACTGACCATAGATCAGCAGGCCATAGATCAGCAGGCACCGTCGGTTGTCGAGGTCGCTGATGCACTAGGGTAGGTAGTAAACTACTCTAGAGGGGGATCCTCACCTTCTTGACTTCTTGCCGACAAGAGAAACTATATTCAGGGAGCGGAACAATGTGTTCCTGTTGCTGTTGGTGTTGGCAACATGAGTGATGGAGAAAGCTGGCAACAAAATGGTCAACAGTGCAAGTGGCGGTTCATCCTTTGGTATCTATTGTATGGTATGTAGGTAGTATTCTGAACAGAGTAGAGGGAAGCAGGCTCATAGGCAGAAACAGGGACTGGTTCACAGGCAGGAGGTGGAGCGGGTGTGTGGAGGGTGTATGTAAGCTCAGCGGATATCTACAAAATCTGCACATTTGTATCCGAATCGGCAATTTAAAGGTTATCCTTATTAATTGATGTGAAAACATGTGCCATGAAGATCTAGACACGAGAAGCGAGAAGGTTTCTCGAAAGCGGTTTTCGTCGGCATGGGATTGATCGAAAATGGGCTTGCCGCATTATTCGGATTGCAACAAAGCGACCTAGGTTATTATTTGGCAGAGGGGGCGCAGCGCGGATCCTGGGGGGCGCATTTTGAAAAAATCGCCCTGAAAACTGGATCCGCGCGTGCGTTTTTGCTTCGCGCTGGGGGGCGCAGCTCACCTAGCGTGAAGCAAGAGCGCCCCCTCTGCCAAAGATAATCCGCGACCTACACATGAAGGATACATACGAGTTCCCTCTTATGAATCAGGACCGTTGCACGAAAAGCGGACCTCTTCGTCGCAGTTCGTTGAAGAACATCCCTATAGACACCTACATATCTATCAGGTACGTACCAAAATTCGCCAAGCCGAATTTTTTATAAGCTGTCATCTATTATCTATTCGACACGGGACCTATGTATTTTACAATGTTACCTACCTACACATTGTGTTAGCACTATTTTTGAACACAGATATCGACGGACTTCTTCTTTTATAGTAAAATTAAGGTTGAATTAATCCTCAAGTTATTCCAATATAAGCTTACAGAAAAAGCCTTCCATCACAAGTCATAATCACGAGTACATTTGTATAATACCTGACTGGAGGTACGGAATTTCCTTTTTAGGCTTGGCTCATATCTCTACATATTTGATTACATTTATATTCCAATCGATTTTCGAATAATGTTGAATCCCTCATTGTTTCAAAATTACCTTGATGTTTGAAGATAATTAATGAAATCTAAAATGCAATATAACCTTTCTTCCTCTAGGCCTTCTTACGTATGTAAGTTTTAAGATACATGCCTACGTACGACATACGTACCTCAAGATCTGGTACGTTTCTACCTACGGGGACGCGATCTTAAAAAATGACACGCGTCAACGGCCGGAAGCTACACCTGCACCGTATCTGACACAAAATCTAACGTAGGACTTAGTATGTTGATTTCATGCACCAACGGCGGCATGGCATGGGTGCGCACGTGATTTTACATGATCATCGCCCAAATCAAAATTCGAGTCCACCATCAAAAATCAACCGAAACGAGATGAATTGAAAACCCCTCCGAATGCACCCAAGAACGTTTCAGACCCACGCAGCGCTCAGGTATTTCGCGCGGCACACCGTGAAAAGCGAGAGGAAAGCGTGCGAGAGCAACGTGCTTGCTTTGACACACCGTGCATGCAACTCCCATCTCATCGCTCGTTCAGTTGCGTTGCCCTTGCTTTGTCCCCGGTCCAAGCTCTTGGACATGCCCCTCCCATCCAATAACCAGCTTCCTCCCATGACGGATGGTCCCACCTCCCTCACAAATTGGGGCAAGGCCGGATCCACCATCGGGTCATCGACAGCGACGACAACGACGACAGCGACCACAAGTAATTTTGTTCACCATGACGCCACCAACGGTCTGCTAGCGGGCGACGACGCTCGGTCGAGCTCCTCCGGCGCCGCCACGGCCATCTGCGGTAGCGGAGGCGGCATCATCCGCTACGACGAGGAAGGATCGCATCAAGTGCACACTAACTTCAACAACGGCGTAAGTAACGCTCTCATGAACGGGATCCCCGGCGGCAACAGCGTCATCCCCAGCGGCAGCAACGGCAACGGCGGCATCGTCCCCGAAGACAAGTACGGCGCAGGCTACGGCAACTCATCGAGCGGATCCAACAAGGCCATCATGAATCACTCCAACCACTCCCTCGGGGGAGGATCCCACGGAGGCGGAGGCGGCGGAGGGGGAGGAGGCTACGGTCCCCCCGGAGGTGGTCACCACGGCGGCCCCGGCGGTCACGGAGGACCCGGAGGAGGACCCGGAGGAGGAGGGGGGGTGGACGCCGACGGCAACCCCACCGCGGCCATGCTCGACGCGTGCATCCGCGACCTATCCCGCCGTCGGATGGTCATGGCGCAGCAGGCGGCCGTCACGGCGGCGACGCTGGGAGGAGGATCGGCGCACTCCCTTGGAGGAGGAGCGGGAGGATCCTCGTCCCACGGGCCGGGCGGGGCCGGGGGAATGGATCCCACGAGGCCCGGCGGCGGGATGGGAGGCGGCCCGACGGGCATGGGCGGAGGAGGATCGGGCATGGGCGGCATGGGTTCGTCCGGCATGGTCGGCGGTCCGGCGAGCGGAATGGGAGGCATGGGGGGTCCCATGGGAGGCATGGGAGGGATGAACGGAGCCGGCGGCCCCATGCCGGGGACCATGGGAGCCCGATCCAGCGTGGCCGCGAGCGCCATGGGGATCAAGATGGAGCCGGGATCCGATCATGGGCCCGGCAGCAGAAGGGCCAGCCAGAGCGGACCGAGCGGCGGGCCCGGGGGCGGCAGGGGAGGGAGCAACATGGCCGACTACGCAGGCACGGCCGCCGACTCGTTCGCGCAGGCCTTCGTGGACAGGTGGGCTTCGGCGCACTCCAAGGATCCGGCGGGGGGGGGATTGCCCATGCCGGCCCCGCCGGGAGCCGGAGGAGGAGGGGGGAACAACAATAGTGGACACGGATCCGGAGGAGCGGGTGGAGGAGCTGGGGAGGGGATGAACGGCAGCTACCACTCCCTCACCTCCGAGGGGAGCCGGGGGAGCAACAACAGGCGCCGTGGGGGAGACGGTTCCTCCTCGGCCGCTGCCACGCCCAAGAACTCCGGGGGCGGAGGAGGAGGAGGAGGAGGAGGAGGGGGAGGAGGGGGCGGGGGACGCGGCGACAAGCAGTGGTGGGTGTGCGACTTCTGCAAGAACAAGGCCTTCATATCCAGGTTGGAATTGAGGGAACACGAGGCGACGTGCGAGATGAATCCCGCCAAGGGAGGGGGAATGGGCGGGGGCGGACCGTCCTCCCACAGCCTCGGGGCCGCCGGCATGTCGGGAATGTCCGCGCACGCGGTGCCATCGTCCTCCGGCGCCGCCTTCGGATCCTCCATGCACTCCATGGGCGCTCCCTCCCGCGGCGGATCCCTCGGATCGAGCACCCACTCCATGGGAGGACACGGCGGGATGATCCCGGGGATGCACCACCACCCCGGGATGGGCGGTCGGGGAGGACCCGGCGGTCCCGGCGCGGCCGCCGCGGGGGGATTCGTGCCCATGGGACCCTACATGGGTCACGTGGGAATGATGGACCCGGCCAGCGCGGCCATGATGATGGGACACCCCCACCACGCCCATCCGGGGATGGGACCGTACGGGGGGATGCACCCCCACGCCGCCGCCGCCGGCATGCCGGGGATGGGAGGGGAGGGTTCGGCAGGGGGAGCGGGAGGGGCGAACAGTCATCCCCCCAAGCGCAAGTCCACCGTTCCCGTGATATGCCCCGAGCTCATCGAGGCCTCCAAGGGCCCGTTCCGACAGCTCCCCAAGCCCCTCGCCCTCGCCCTCGAGGAGGACAAGGACTGGCTCACCCCCCTCCACTGCTTCGTGCGTCGGAACTGCGTCGAGGTCTTCACGGCCACCGAGCTCGACGTCCAGACGCCCTCCAAGGGCAAGCGCAAGCCGATACAGGTGGGACAGATAGGCATACGCTGTCCCCACTGCCACGAGGGACGGACGGACACCGATCCCAACCGCGAGCGCGGCTCGGTGTACTACCCCACCTCCCTCTCGAGCATATACAACGCCACCATGAACCTCCTCCAGCGACACCTGCACTCCTGTCCCAAGGTCCCCCCCGGCGTCATGGAGAAGTACACCGAGCTCAAGAAGGACGACGCGCGCTCCGGCACTTCCAAGAAGTACTGGGTCGAGAGCGCCAAGTCGATGGGATTCGTCGACACCCTCCAGGGAATAAAGATGAGCGCGAAGAAGGCACCCCCGCCGCCGAGCACGAGCGTCAGCCAGCGCATGACCAAGGAGGCGAGGGGACGGAGCGACAGCGACGTTCAGAGGAGGGACGGGGAGGAGGAGGAGGAGGTGGACAAGAAGGGAAAGGTCAGTGATGACGAGGACGAGGGCAAGAAGGAGGGAGGGACTCCCAAGAAGAAGAAGAAAAAGAAGAAGATGGAGAAGAAGAAATCGTCAGCGAAGGACGGGGAGGAGGGGGACGACGAGGGCGACGACAGCGACGGGGAGGAAGACGAGGACGAGGAGGGAAGCAAGGACGGCAAGAAGGAGAAGGGAGAGAAGGACGCCAACGCTGACAGTAGCGAGGACGGCAAGGACAGCAAGGACGGGGAGCTCGAGACGCTCAAGGAGAAGCGAAAGAAGAAGAAGGACGGCGAGGAGAAGGGAGGCGAGGCGCCCCCCCTCGTCATCCCCGCCGACAAGTCCACCGCCACCAAGTTCTCCTTCCTCCTCCTCTCCCAGATGCAGCCGTGCGTGTTCACCGAGGCCGATCGCCTCGGCAAGCGCAAGGGCCTCCCCACGGGCTTCGCGGGCCTCGCCTGCCGTCACTGCTTCGGCGGGTACGGCTCCGGACGGTTCTTCCCCTCCTCCATCAAGACGTTGAGCGACACCTCCAAGACCCTCAACGTGCTTCACAACCACATGAGCCGCTGTCGGAAGGTTCCCAAGGAAACTTTCGAGGAGCTCGAGAATGCCCGGACCACGCACGACGACGAGCGCGCCAAGATGAAGTTCGGCAGCCAGAGGGCGTTCTTCGCCAAGATATGGAGCAGGCTTCACGACAACAGGCCGGACGGGGCGGTGATACGCCCCCCGCCGCGGAAGCCGAACAACCCGAGCGGCGCATCGAGCGCGTCGGCCAACAATTTGAGGCGGATGTCGTCGTCGGCCGCGGCGGCGAGCGTCGGGGGGTCCGGCGCCGCCGGGAACGTGATGAGGTATCCCCACCAGATGGGCATGGGAATGGGCATGGGCATGGCGCCGATGATGATGGCCGCCCCCGGCATGGCCATGGCTCCCATGGGAGCCGCGGGAATGGGCGGCATGGGCGCCGCGGCGGGGGCTCCGGGCGGCGGCATGCCGGGGGGGATGCAGATGATGCCCCACCCCATGATGATGGCCGACGCGGGGATGATGGCGCAGATGGGGGGATATCCCCCCATGGCGGCATTGCCGGGGGGGATGGTGGGGATGGTTTCGGGGATGCCGCCCCAGATGGGTGGGATGGGGGGAGGAGGGCCCATGGGCATGGGGGGCGCCGGGGGGGTGGGGGGAGGAGGAGGGGGCATGGGCATGGGGATGTCGCAGCACTCGTCGCACTCGCAGGGACCGTCCAAGAGGGAATTGGATCAGGCGGACGAGATTATGCGGAAACGAATGAGGATGTGAAGGAAAGGGATGCTAACTACGAACAAAACAATGGGCTTCAGTGGATGTGCCTCATGATGGAGGAGAGAGAGAGAAAGAAAGAAAGAAAAAAAGACAAGAGAAGGTTTTTTGTACAGGCATAGAATTAGATGTGTGTGATGTGTCCGTGAGATCGTCAAGGAAGGATGGATGGGGGGGGGTGGGGCATGAATGTACCTTAAAACCTGTGGCGCGTGCGAACGAACGATTGCTCCACATGCCCACCCACTCCCACTCCATCCATCCATCCCGAGAGAGAAATACCCCCCATGTCCATTATCATGGTCAGCAGCTGTTTGGAGAATCATATATTTTTCATCAATACCCCCGTCCGTCCACCAATTTTATCAAGGACGTCAAAAATTAAAACTCATAAATGACCAAGTATTGTGGAGAGTTACACTATTTTAGTTTGCTTTCTAAGTAGATAGAGGTTGATAAAAGATATCTAGGCCCTGCTTCTGTGATGTCATGACATCCATAGCATGTGATATTCTCCTCTGTCCTAAATAAAATGCCAACATCATCGTAATCATTTCCTCTAGTAGCTCGTTGGCATTTGCCTCTTTTGGGACTTTTAAAATTGGTGCGGAAAGAAAACACTGTTCCAGTCGAACTCTGGCATCTCATTTTGTTAAAAAAAGGAATTCACCGTCCACCCAGCTAAGATCAGTATCAATTGGTAGGCAAACACATGCAGAAGCAAAAATGAACAAAATTGGATGAAAAATCAGTTGCTGTATGTGTATGGGCTGTCAGAAGTCTGCCAGAGTCAGGCTTTTATATGTCTTCAGTCCAACGCCGACTGCAGGTATAGTGACTTATCATTGCTATATCTCACATTGCCAATATAGTCTTTAATTAACCTAGTGCAAGAGCCCAGTGCCCTGGGGCCCTGCTGAGGCTGAGGTCTCTGACAGACCAAATTATCAACAACAACAAGACTCCAGCTCAAGGGTCTGGAGGCTAAGTTGACACAGACGTTGCCAATCTGCAGCATGGCACTGGGATGTACATCAGCATCAGCTTTTTGCTGATGGAGAGCCAGAGGTTTTGCATTCCTATACCTGGCCCACTGGCTATGTAAAATGAAGGTGATCTCGTATTGGTATGTAGGTAAAAAACATTTTTTTAGCTAAAGAGTCACAGCTAGAGGCAATCCCACATCCCCTTATATTTGCACCTAAGCTTGACCCCCGTGACCGTGAGGTTTTTGCCTGCCCTGTGACCGCGCGAGGCTTTTGCCTGCCCCAAAAGTCGGCACCCCTATGGGGTATTGGTATTGATATTCTTCTCCATCCACATTGGAGCCAGCACTATATGTTAAATAGGGACACATTCCCTCTCCAACTCTGACCATAGCCAAGAATCTTTTGTTTATACACTGCAACACTTTCCCCTACTCCAACTCCAACCCCATCCCCATCCCCAACCCAGCACAACCAGAGTCAAAGACTTGACAATGGTAGTGATGTGAACTAGAAGATTGGATATCAGTTAAAACTGCAATAACATGGCACTGACATTGTCATTGTGCCAAATGAGAATACATCCCTGCCATCATAGCATCTGCTTTGAATTTGTTGATTGAGATGCAAGAACATAATGGCCATATCCATATCACTTTGATTATAATTATACACATATTCTGGAGAGGATGCCTGGAACTTCGTCAAGAAAAGGCAGGTTTTGGACAAGAAGGTGTGTACGGCTAGAGGAGTCGCGAGCAGGTTTTGCATCTATGGGCGGGCAAGACCAAGAAAGCATACGATAACAATAACAATGTACATAAAAGTAGAGATACCGTTGAATACTTCATTTCTGGCAGGTGGCACATTGCTGCTACTGCTACACTTGCTCGACCTCGACCATCCCTGCCCCATTGACAACATTCATCCAGGGATGAGGGCTAACGGGTCCCTGTGCTGTGAGCAGCCCCTATACTCATACTCCTCCAGAAAGCCGAGACAAGATTATGAGAGAGATTTGATGCCCCATGGACCCACACACAAGGACTTGGAATAACGGGCAAAGGGAAAGTGATCCCACCTCTACCTCTATCATACCTCCCGACTACAATCTACCCTCTACATCCAACTCCAACTCCACCCCAACAGATTCACCACATCCACATTCACCGTCACCGTCACCGTTTGAAGGGCACCTGCACTGCACCTGCACCTTCACCCAAAACTGAACACTCACAGATAATCTGATCCCAACCCACTCATCACAGTTGCAATGCCCAGTTCAGGTGAAGAATCTTGCTCTAGAGATAGGTAGGTAGGTACCATAGTCATTTGACAAGGATCTCTTACTCATCTCAACTCTGGTTTGGATTTTTAGAGACACATCATTTTTTGCATTTGCAGATTTCATCATCTTGATTCAACGAAAGCTTTGAATCTATGATAGGTTCAGCGATGATTCCTAACCCTCACCCACTTTGGAACTCTTACATTTGGTCGCCAATTACAGCGAACCCGAACCACTCCGTGACCTGCCTCCAAGCTGCCCCCCAGCTGCTTGTCTTCTCGACCTCGAACGTGCGGACGTGAAGTGGTGTCGGAGCTGCCACAACGCCACAACCAACCAGTTCCACAGTGGCCACTCACTCTCGGTGCGCTTCACAACGCGAAGGAACAGCTGCACGCCGCACGCCGCGCCGTGCCATGCCAAGGGCACTCCACACCAAGATAGACGGGAGTGTGAAAGCGAAAGCACGGGGAACAAACACAGGCTGGCTCCCGTCCCCCGCCCGCCCGGCTCCACGGGACGCGACGCGCGACGCGGCATGTTTGACATGGATGGAATGGATGAGCGAGCGTCGGTGAACAAGGGTGAACAGCTCGCGGACAGGAAGGCCGAGCAGCGTCACGAGCCGCCGTCCTACCTATGAAAGATCTCATGCGATGCAATACATGCACTTGATTGGATCCAAACATTGATGTATCACGAAATGGCAGCGAAACGGATGAATCAGCACGACATGAACCATGGCAGCCATCTTAAGCCGTCATCATCCCAGTAGAGAGCTCAGCCTAGCCATGTCCCCGCCGGTAGCACCAGAGGACGATGACTCGTCGCCTCACCTCAATACGCTGCAGATTACAAACGGGAAGACCAACAAGCTAGAGTCGCCAGAACCTGATTTGGTGCAAATTGACTCCAACGGTGATGAAATTCCAGGGCGCATCAATGAAGGCAGTGGCACCTTCCATGGTCGATCAAGTGAAGTCGACGTTGCGGATTCTGGGGTTACGTCAGACGCATCGTCGCACGAAATGGGCGAGTCGCAAGACTACCTCCCTGCACGTCTATTTGAATCTTCCACTGGAGCTGATGCACAACACACGAACAATGTAGAGAGCCTAGCTGATACTCCAGAAAGAGAAGCAGTTGCCGCCCACGGGGATCCAGGACTCCCTCTCTCACCTGAGGAAGATACAAAAGGAGAGGATGATAATATGCGGACGGGGTATGAAATACACAGGCGAATCCCTTCGTCTTCTATTCCGCACTTGCTATCTTCTTCGAATACCTTTTCACCCGAGGCACAGCAGCAGCTGCAGCAGCAGCTTGGTATCGTGGCATCGCCGTCTATCCGAAGTCGGGACGAATCGTTTGCCTTTTCTGTAGATGGAGACGATTCAGCTTACAAAGGGTCAGCTTCCTCTGGCCGGGCAGTCCCTATCCCAATACAAATGACTTACCCCCAGACACTGCTTGATGTGAATCTGAAACCGGGTACAGTGTCTCCCTTGCTCTGCCATGGATCCAATATGAGCTCTGCGGTGTCTCTGGCTTCATGCATCTCTCCATCCCAAAATATCCAGTTTGCTGATCCCACTACCACTCCACCATATACTACTGATTTTGCCTCTTCCCCGGAAAAGGTGACTGTATCTACAGATGTGAACGTGAGAGCTGGCTTGGGCATGCCTCAATTGAACCCCCCAGCGCTATCCAGTCAAGCAAACGTGGGTATGGCGGTACCAGACTCGCAGATGCAGCTGCCAAATCAGTTGCCACAGGCTAATCAATATGCTCTGCCATCCGCTGTACAACCTGTACTCTACAGTGCAATCAATTCTCTGGAGAAGTACAATGCTGGGAGTTTTGACAACAAAATGATCCTAGCAAAAGCACGCGGAACCTACGGCAGGCAGAAGGCGTTCCCAGGTGTCCCAAAGAAGGCAGCGGATCAACCTTCTCCTCGCGTTGGTGGCAACAATGGGCCAGGGATCTCTCCAGGTGGAGCATTCGAACAGGAATGTAAATCTGACGTTGCTCTTTCCATGGGGCAGAAAGATGTCCTGCAGAATGTCGGGGAAAGGCAACAGCAAGCATCCACTGTTGATTCGAGTACACAAACAGAAAACATAGGGGTAGAAAGGACAGTCTTAGTCACAGACCAACCATCAGAGAACAGAGTTTACAAATCGAAGTCATCAGGGAACTTGAGCGACAAAGGCTGGGAAGGAACATCAGACTCCTTGAAACCACTGAAACCAGCACGCAAGGACAATAAAAGCAATCGGGGGGTCACTATCAAAGATCAGGTGCAATCTTCGAAGAGGGAAAGGCGGCGGGAGAAGAAGGTGGGGGTCTTCCGCCCTTCCTCTGACGCCTACACACCACGGATGGGGAATCGAGCAATAAAATACAAGCCGGCTCAAGAACGAGCATCAGTGGAAAAGATGTCGTCAACCATGGGCACGATTCAGCGACCAAACTTCCGCGATGCACTGCGTCGCGTTGCTATTATCATGCACCAACACATTGTGAAGATAGAGAGTAGATTTAGCACAGGAATACGCGGTGTGGATGATACAGGTCTATTCAAGGCGTCTATGAGAGAACACTTCAATGAAGATAACTTTGCAACACCACGGTACAAGTGTTCAATGGTGAGAGTGCCCATGGCAAGACCCGGAGTTGTGTACAGCATGAGGAAAATCCAAGTATATCACACAACTCCCACAACGGATGAAATTTACGAGTTTGCTCACCAGCTCTTCAAGAAGGTGCAACTTTCTTCAGAATGCTCGATTGTGTGTTTGATATATGTTGAAAAGTTAATGGAGGTGGCTAAGGTTCCCTTGGTTGCTGAGACATGGAGACCCATATTTATGTGTGGGCTACTACTTGCTTCCAAAGTCTGGCAGGATCTTAGCTCGTGGAATATAGAGTTTGCCAGTGTCTATCCACAATTTTCACTTGACGCAATCAATCGTTTGGAGTTGTCGTTTTTGAAGTTCATCAAGTGGGATTTATACATTTCAAGCAGGTGAGTCTCTTGTGATATTCCAGGACACCCTTCCAGAAAATGTTGCCAGTCCATCATCTCACAAATACTTTCAATGTAGTCTCTACGCCAAATACTATTTCGCATTGAGGTCGCTGCTTGAAAAGTCAGGGTTCCGGGACCGTTACAACCAGATGGTAGGTGGTATAAATGGGATAGCTGCATCTGAAGCAATGAAAGTATCGAAGCGATCCGAGGCAGTGAAGGAAGAAGCATTGCTACAACTAAGTCGGAGCATGTGAAGTGTTTGGCATGGACTACCAAAAACATGGTGATGACTATTTTGCCAACCTGTGATTATCATAAAAAAATGATGGTGATGTCAATCCTTCACATAGTATTACATTTATTAAAGAATGCTTGTAAAGCACAACTCCACTGGACAGTTACACAATACCAGACGATGATGTTGCCTGTGGCAGCTGTGAATCTTCATCATATCGGAACGACATCTCATTTCCTTCACTCTCCTCCGCATCATCTACAACGTCTTCAAGGGAAGTATGGCCCAAATCGCGACCCTTGGATTCAGGAAGATGCCACGCACTCAACGCAGTGAGGAGGTGAATCACTATCATGACTGAGCCAACAGTTTTCAATGGAGTGTCGATGCCAACTAAATATGGAACCATGAACGCTCCTGTACGACCGAGAGCATTTGCGGCACTGTGTCCTGTTGTCCTGATTTCAGTTGTCAAAATTTCAGCTGTTGTTACCCACGTAGTGCAGCTACCCATCATTTCAAATGCTCGGGCAAAAAATGCTAGAATTGTCAACACTGTGTTGTTTGCAGTACCAGCAAACATAGACAAGCTGAAAAGGAAGATTCCACCAAATATGTAGCTCATGACTTGTGAAGGAATCCTGCCAAAGGAGTCCACAGTATTGATCACCACGAACAGGCCCAGAATTTCGGCAGATGCCGAAATAAAAATGGCGCGATAATCAAATTCTGGCGTGCCACCAGTTGCGTTCGCCCCCTCTACTGCATCTGCATCAAAGACTCTGGTGACTGTTAAGATGGTGCCATAGTAACCAATGGCGTAGCCAACCCACGTCAACCATAGAAAGATAGTGAGCCTCCGCCACTTACGACTCAACAGATCGCGGAAACCAGACTCTTCAACATGCTCATCTTTGAGCACTACATTTCTGTGAAACACAACGTCAGGGTCCACACCATTGACAGCGGCAGCATTTCGTATCACTGCTAGAGCTCGGTCATCTTGACCAACAGAGATCAACCAACGAGGGCTTTCTGGAACCAAGCATGCCCCGAGAAATCCGCTGAGAATACATGGCACAGCGCAGAGGATCACAAACAGCCTCCAAGATGCCTCTAGTGTGAAGTAGGCAAAGAGAGGTGTCATGAGGCTACCTGCCGTCCAGAAATATTCTATCACCAACAGGTGTTTCCCCCGATGTGAATTGGGCAAGAACTCTGCGAATATATCAAATGGCACTGTTAAGCCTCCAACTCTTCAACGAATTGTTGCACAGTGGGCCGCAAAAGCATGTGAGTAATGAAACTGTGAGATGTATACCCATCACTAAGTGTTGAATCACTTCTACTCACCCAAATCCAACCATAAATCGGATGCCCAACAAGCTGGAATAACCAGTGGCAAAAGCTGTGAACACACCAAACAGACTAATGATTGCGCAAGACAGTAAGAATACTGGCCGTCGACCAAGGTGGTCTCCAAGATAACCTAGCGCCAAAGTGCCAACCAAACTCCCGGCGAATACACATGAGGTCATGTTCGCTGTCTGCCTCGCTGTGAGTTCCCATTCTGATTGTAACGTCAGCGAGAGAAACGACAATAGCATAACCTCCGTCGAGTCTGCAGTGAAGCAGAGACCAGCGGCCCACCTAAATTCGTATTCAATATTCAATATGATCGATGCAGAGAGAAATAATGTGAGCAACTCAATGAGCGCCTCGAGAGAGCAGCATCGGTCCGCAACATGATGTGCTCACAAGACACGCCGTTGAAACTTTCCGAAGCCAATGTTATTGATGGCATCGTCAACTGTGAAGGTAACTTGACCGCCACTACTCTCTTCGCCCTGATAGGATACGGGTTTGTCCGTCGCTTCGGCAACAACCGAGGTTTCATTCGACATGGCCATTGCTTTGTTGGATCCGCCACAACGTGAAAATGAACGCCTCTGGCAAAAAGGAATGTGGAACTCCATCTCGCTCTCAAACTTTTGGGGAGAGGGCATCTAACGGCTGTTTTACACCAGCACATCTCACACACGCAATCTGTTTTTTCACTACGGTGATCAAAGGAAAAATCTATTTATGAGAGAGCTCTGTTGATGTGATATGTCATTTCCAGAACAGTAATTTTGCAATATTAGAAACTATCTTCTGCCCGTCTTCCATATCTGCTGACTGGCGCAGAGGAAGCGTGTTGGGCTCATAACCCAAAGGTCCTAGGATCGAAACCTAGGTCAGCAAGATGGTATTTTTTGTGCATGTCTCCTAGTTTATTTTGACCCACCAGCATTCTTTAAGACAATAAAACATTGCGCTTTACAACGGCAACTATATATTATTTACCCACCAGCAGCAATAACAACTCCCCTAAAACACTAGCTTCCTTTTAGTTTTAGGCAATATAGTACATAACTTTCTCAGTTTAGTTTTAGTGTTAGTGTTAGTAATCAGGATGGGACACATCAATGTCAATATCAATACGAATGCTCATGGGGCTTAGCTCTTTGCTGCCCATTGTAATGATTGTATCCAGAACACTCATCATATCATAGCACTTCCTCATTATCATGATCATGATCATCGTCATCAACCATTTCCAGGTTGCCAGCCATATTATACAAAACTACAAATGTCTGGCTGTGAATGTGACTATGAGATTTTCACAATTGCACACAATAATAATAATAACAGTAGAACAACTGAAGTTTTTTATACACTCACACTCAACCACATTGTTTAGGTGGAAGCTGTATAAGTTTATATTTATACAGCTTCCACTTCCACCTAAACAATGCACAACCAATTCATCCGATCTGAAGTCAAGGCTGAAGGAGGCATGTACTTGTAGATGTAGAGATCCTCATCTTTGGAGACATATACACCAACACAACTCAACATATGTATATGATAGATGTATATGTATGTATATGTATGCTGCTTGATGGTGATGGGTTCATGAAATGACCCTAGGTACTAGTGTCAGTTTGCACAACAACAAAAACCACAACCACAAACATAAAGATATGAGTGAATGGTGATCTACTAGCTACGGCTACTAGCAATAGCAAACAACCACAATGTGCTGTGGATGTGCCCCCCAAGCCTAGGTAACATGCCCATTTGGAGTTTGACTTGTTGCTGCTATGCTAGTTCCAGTCATTTTGTTTGTACCACATTTATATCATATATCTAGTAGTGATAGATTGCAACTGCATAACACGAGGGGAAGAATACGAATGAGATGGGTATGATGTAAGGAGGAAGGCAATGGAAAAATACATATTGACCCTTGAAGCACTCACCGTACACATGATACATGTTATAAAAATGTGTGCTTTCATGTGAACACCTATTTCAATAGTTCACTAACATTAAACTTCCTCTTTGCCCTCCATTGGATCACACTCATACCAGGAAATCATGGAATTGAGAGAGCTCCTCTCTGAAGGATACCTAAGGATGCGCCATTTTCTGTTTATGGCTTCTAACATTGTGCAACAACAATCAGCAACAGACATCATTTCACTGAAGTTTGCTGTATGAATATTGGCCTTGGGGCCAAAAAGAAATAGTCCAACTGGTAACTGGTGATGCTATATCAGTCACATTCACATGCCTACCATAGTCTTAAGACGAGTTTTTCTGTGAACCAGTCCGAATCGCGACATTCGGCGCGCACCGAAATGGACCGTTCTCGGCAAATACGCCGACGATGACTGTTAGCGCAACAGCATTTTTGCAATGCCACCCCTGGATGGGTCTGAGCAGAGCTGCAATACTTGCCCTAGTAAACTAATCGATACTGGAGATTAATTTACAGAAGTGAGAGGATGGTGGCCATGGCCATGGCCACATCTCTCTCTATCATATGCTTACGTGGCACATGCGCACTCCCGCATGCAGCCACATGCACCATATGCACGATAATGTGCACTCCCAAGCATTTTGCATTTTTAGTGCACAAATGCCCGGGATGGCAACAACAATCACCAGAGCCATCAANTGCACGATAATGTGCACTCCCAAGCATTTTGCATTTTTAGTGCACAAATGCCCGGGATGGCAAAAACAATCACCAGAGCCATCAAGCTCATTGTTTTGCCACTCCCCCAACACATAGCCTCGGGGATGGCCTGGGTCACCTCGGCTGCTGCGACCTGCTCCTCGGAGATGACTGCTCGGTCACGATCATGCCTGTTCTGGCGGGCGAAGTGGAGGAGGTTGAGCGTGTTGGATTCCTGGCAAAGAGAGTCGAGGGGCTCTGTGCCAATGTTGCAGGAAAGAAACGCCGTCAGGAATGCCTTGGTGAAAACTTTCATCGTCAGCAGGCGATGGAAGATGTTGTCTTGGTCGCCACAAGCTGGCTTCTGCTTGAAAGTTGATTTCAGCAGAGCATTGAGGCGCATCGTACGCGACGAAGCCTGAGAGCCAAAGATATCAGTCATTGCTTGAGAGAACGGGGTGATCTGGGGGTTGGAGACCGTACCCGAATCCCAGTCGATATCAAACGACATCCCGAAGAGGGTGAGCATGATCATGCCAAGGGATGCCTTGCCCTCACGCTCGGCGTCTGCACTTGTTTTGATGATGAAGTTCTGGGTGCCCACCTGGGAGTTGGCGGTGCTGGCGGGGCCCAGGCGGGGGAGGGTCCAGGCTGGGGTCTGGGGGGGCTGCTGCTGCTAGGGCTGCTGCTGGGGGGGCTGCTGCGTCTGCTGCGTCTACTTGCTGGGGGTAGGTAGCAGATGAGCTGGCGTTGGCCTGGACATCAGGAGTGGTGAGGGGCGCGAAGAAGGCGCGAACCTTCTGCTGGGCAACCTTCCAACGTGCTTGGTTGAACAGGGACGAGATCTGCATGTAGGGGGAGTCCGCCGGGATGTGGTCGGTGGATTCCCAGCCGCTGTTAATGAATAACTTGCAATTATCATCGCCGCCATCCTCCTTGATGCGAGTTAGGACTGACTGGATCTGGCTAGGCGTCTTGTTCTCCTCGAACAGTTTGGTCGCGAGGGTGGCCCAGGCGGCGCGGTCCTCAGATAGGGCCCGCATCTGCTGGACGAAGTCCTCATCCTCGACGTTGCCTGAGGGCGGCATCATGCCAGGGAAGATCGGGCAGAAGGTGGGGACGACACACATTGCCATTGGAATCTCGGCCCCGTCCCACTTGGAGTCTTCGAAGTACTCCTGCTTGAGGGGGCGGGAGGGGCGTAGCTGGGATGGAATTTCGTCGTAGGCATCGACCAGGAGGGCGTGGCCAACGTCGTCGAGGAAGGTGTAGATGATTGCAAGCTCGCGCTTGTTGTTGCTACCGTTCCCGACAATGGCTGCGTCTGGCGAGCCTCGGCTGGCGGCCTGAGGGCAGAGGATCGTCTGGAGGTCGCCTCTGGTATTGAAACCAATGACGCCCACGATCAGATTCTCCGTGTCGATCTTGGCGATGAGGACCTCGCGGGTCCAAGCCAGGATGTTCTCTGTCGAAACAGAGGCCACTGGGGGCTTGCTATGGGTGTAGAGACGGGATGTCATCTGCGAGGGACCAGAAAGGAAAGATTTGAGCGGGGCGGCGAGAGGAGGAAAAGAGATCGCTCCAATGTCTGCTCGATGGATATTGTTTCGCTGGCCGCGGTGGCCAGGCCATGGTCGGGGCGAGCGCATGGACTTTTAGTGGCGTATAGTTGCCACCACTCTGTGGAGAGTGAGCCATACTCAAGAGGAGATGGACTTGTCGGCGCAGGGGCCTTCATTCTGTAAGAATGAGCCATGCTCGCGCACGAGGACATGGGCTTTGGCGGCGGCAATGCCTCTACCCCGAGCGGGGTAGGCCACTCTCGCGCACGAGGATGTGGACGTGTCCACCGTGGTGGTCTCCGATCCGATGGATTGGGCCAAGCTTGCTCGCGAGGACATTGGACTTATCGGCGGCGCCTTCTTTCCCACATGGGGGAACGAGCCACCTCCCGCGCGCGGGAGGTGGACTTTGGTATCCATTCGAAGCAGGCAGATGGCGGCGTGGCGGCGCAGGCGGAGCCTGACCGAGCCAATTGTATTTACCTTGTCAGTCGTAGGGGCTGCTAGGGGAAACCTTGAGGACCTGCTATCACTTCCGGGGATGTCTATTGGGTGTCCTACGAGAGTCAAATGGAGAAGAAAATGAGGCCATGAGATGTGGCCATGGCGGCCAGAAAGGCCTGGCGGCGGCGACGGCTCTGATGTCGCCGCCGCTCTTTTCGATTTGCCATGTCTGCGATCTTTGTGGATTAATATTATTCTACAGGATCACACGTGAATTCCCGCCAGATTTGTCATTGGAATGTGACATCTGGAGGATTGATTGGACAGGAAGTGGAAAGCAGATCCGGAGGGTCTTCTTACTCGCCCACAATTTCCGTTCATCCGCAGCATGAGCGTATTGTGGGACTGATACGCAAAT
>JALLBE010000520.1:0-15698 GCA_036939795.1 Thalassiosira mediterranea
AATGGTAATGGTAATGGTAATGGTAATGGTAATGGTAATGGTAATGGTAATGGTAATGGTACTCTCAACCCAACTCTCAACGTCAACATGACCTGGAGCAGCAGCAGCACATGCCACAGATATGGTCCATATGTTCACTTTGTGCTTGTCTTGGTTTTGGTCTTTGTCTTGGTGCTGGAGCTGGTGCTTGAGGCATACCTACCTCTAGTGACTGCATGTATGCGGGCCTACCTGCGGCCTGCCATTTTATCACAATGACTTTTGGCGACTAACGGCGAGTATCTCTAGGCGATGTTGGCGATGCTCACTGACTCTTCGCTCCGCCGACGCGTCAGCGCGCGCCGCGCGCCCGCGCGCCGGCCCCGCCTCCCAGCTCCCATCCAGCCATAGCATGCGCTGCAGTGGCGTCGTCGGCAGGCGTGGGGCGTAACGTAGGTATGGTAACTTCCGTCTTCCGTGCTCAGTATTCTGCGTGCCGATCTTTCGACGCCGGCGAGCACCGAGCATCGAGCACTCATCGGTCAAGAGCTCGGGTCATCTAGAAGCGAGCGGCGTGCGCCCCCGACTCAGCGAGACAGATGGTGCTAGTAGTGCGCTAAGCCGATACGCCGAAGCAATCGTCGAAAGCATTTTCACTCTTCACCCTCTACCCTCTTTGTTCATCGCGCTGCGCTCAGTGAAGGAGCGATCACCTGCCTAGCTACCATTCGGGACTTCAGAGGAAGGGGGTCACGTCGAATGCCACACCTACTCTTTGTGTTGGTTCAATCCTTCATGTATTGTTGACTATCGGCACCACCTTCTTCCGTGGTTGATATTGCACCATGTCTTCATCGCCTCCCGCCGATGGGCGTATCACCAGACGGCTAGGAAACATACCTGCCTTCTTCTTTCTTCTACTGCAGTGTTCTTTGCTTGAATCATTTATGATGAGGTCAATTCTAGTAACACATCTTCCATCTGATGCCACTTCTCCTCGTGGCCATCAACAGTACAAGGTTGACTTTAGAAGTAATTCATCGACTTGCTTGTTCATGGGGAAGGGGGATGGCAAGAAGAAACGTAAAAAGAAATCGTCGTCTCCTACCGCTCCTTCGCCATCAGCGCCATCCGAACCGGCACCGCTACGAGTGACGTCTGACAGTCTAGTTCCGGTGAAACGACAGATAAAGTGGGCGAAAATGAAGCAGGAGTACGTAAAGTCGCAGACTTCCTTTCGACAGAACAACATCAAGAAGAAGACTTCATATCGGAAACGACTGGACGAAGAGGAACAGCAGCAAGTGATTGATGACAAACGGCGAAGGAATGCAGAGGTCGACTGGGACGTGATCCTGGCCAACGGAAATGGTACCTCTGCTGGAGCGCTGATGCTGGTGGATGGGTACAATGTCATCTACCAGTGGCCGCGATTGAAGAAGCAGATGCTAAACGGAAATACTCAACGTGCGAGAGAATTGCTCATCAGGGATCTAGAGGAATTGCACAATATCAAGGGTTGGAGGATAGAATGTGTGTTTGATGGTTTTGGCAGGAAGACGTCTGGACCGCTTGGAGAGGCTCCGGGGGGAGAACGTGTCGAAATGACAGATAGAGAGTTCAAAAGGCAAGATACTGGACGAGGAGTGAGAATAGTGTATTCTGGCGTAGGTGCAAGTGCTGACTCTTACATCGAAAAGAGATGTCTCGACGCGAAGGCAATAACGCAAGGGAAGTTATTGGTGTCTGGTGGCTCGTTGATCTGTGTGAGCAATGATGGCATGATTCGCATGGTTGCTAACGGTGCTGGTGCGTTGGTCATGAGTTCTGACAGACTGGTAGATGAGTTGAAAGCCGTCAAGAAAGTGACGGAGTATCGTGTCGAGGCTGCTATGGCCATGGTCAATGGTGGATATGTACGTCCTGAGGGAATGCGAGGAAAACGAATCAGCGCGCCAACAATGCAAGGAGCCAAAGGCACAGGTGCTAACAAAGTTGGGGTTAGCGAAGTTGATGGGAAACAGGTCGTCAATACATTTCGAGGAGGTCAATTCATAATCGAAGATAAGCGCAAAAAGAAGAAAGGAAAGCAAAACCAACCAGAAATTGCATCAGAGGTGGAGCCAAAGAAGAAAGCTGTTTTCGAAGACATTGTGCAGGGTACTCAAGAAATGCCCTCGTGGGCCATCGTTCCCGAACAGAAATTCAATGATGACAACTGATACATGTGATGATTGTTGTCATTGATCTTGTGTGGGATCATCTCTCTGGGACAACACAGTCTCTACACAGCTGATAAGATAATATAAATATTGTAAATTACTACTACTACGTACCCTTGTCCATGATGAAGTAAGAATACATGAATCCAGAGCTCCGAGTGACTGAGTTCTTCACAGCCTCCATCAAATTTCGTCTCTGTCTGTGAAGCCCCACTTTCTCTTCCGGGCGACGACAACGTCATAACGGGGTCTTGGAATGAAAATACAAGGCATGGCCTTCAAAAAATCATACATCCAGGAGTGTGCCTGCGGCAATTTCGACGGTCGGCATTGAGTCAACCCTAACAGGTCAGGAACAACTTCCACGGGAATATCGTGTAGAAGACATCGACTCGACTCTGTACCAAAAGGAGCACCAAGTTCTCCGAAAACCATTGCTTGAAGCTTTGCAGTACGACCATTGTAGCCGGGGACGCGATGATTGTTTACAGATTCAATCATATCTGCGAGGTCATCATTCTCGAAGGTAATTCCTCCCTCTCTGAGTTTTACGTGACACGTATGATTCGAATCTGAGATAGCATTCAAACTCGACCTATCAAAGAGGCTTAAGAGGAGCATCGTTTTCCCGGCACAAGTGATATCCTTGTTTCCATGCAGACAGAGGTGCAGCAGCGTCCTATTCTTTTTTAGGGCACTAGCTAGGAGAGCTGCACATTCGTTGTCAAGACGGTTGTTTTCGAGTGAAACTACCCCGAAAGGAATTGGCTTACATTTGTGAGATCAAATTCCACCTTTCTCGGAAAGCAAAGAACCTATGAGCTCACCTTCTGTCACGACACGATTCTTGGCTTTCGCCAGGAACTTAGCAACAACATAAGCGCCATCATATCGAATGTCGTTCTTGCCGAGATCAATTACCTTCAGGTTCTTATTCCGGATGCAAGATAGCATCACATGGCCCGACTTACTTTTGCCAATGCCGCAGGACGACAATGTGAGCCGCTGAATGCTCGGATGGGTTCCGATTGCAGCGGATAACCGCTTGACGACATCATCTTTCTGATTGTCGACCCTATTGCGACAGAGGGAGAACGATTCTAGCGTAGGCACCTGGTCGATGATATCTGCAAGCACCATAAGCTCAGCGCGCCTTAGATCATTTCCGGAAAAGTAGAGAGAGGTCAACGCCTGCATGATTAAGGCAGGGTGTAATGTTTCAAGCACAGATTTCGTCAGCCGGACAGAAACGAAACCGATGAAGAACTTGTCATAGTCACCCTCGAATGTCTCCAAAGCTCGCGAGAAAGCTTTCCACTGGGGAAGCAGCATGCGATGATAGGGAAGCACGGAGTCCAGATCATCTGATCCCATGTTAGGTTTTGGTGCGATCTTGATGGATACTGTTTGACGATCTTTGGTGTCATCATCGGCAAGGTCATGGATACATCGAGCGAAGCAACTCTGCAAAGCGATCATGCTGTTTGCCAAACAGATATCATATCCGATTGTTCTCCATTTAGAATACGGGACAAACTTGACAAGCTCGATGGGCCGAGGAGTCTTCTCTTGCTTCGTATCACCATTTGCTTCTTCCAAGGAGAGTAACTCGAACTTTCCAATTGTGACAGGTTTCTCTTCCACTTTCCTAGTTGCCTCCGAACCCTTGTCTGACAGACGGCGACGGGTATTCCTTCCAAACATGGCTGAAGGTGATATCAGTAGGTATCGTGGTGTTGAATTGAATCTATCATCGGATTGTGGCCCTCTGGATTGCTAGGAGGTAGGGGGCGGATCCAAAAGCCCCCAAGAGCACACCTCTTTGGTATGTAGTGCATGTGATGTGACATGATCACATCTTGTAAGGGAGTAAAAATACCTCCCATTCCTCCCATCAAATGAGGCGGCTTGGTAGAGACATCCCACGAACGAAAACGACTGTACATCGTGTCAAGTTCATGTACAAACGGCGCTGCACATATGGTACGTATGTACGATACGATTGGTGGTACCATACCACATACGAACATCGAACCTGGCCGTGATCGAACATAGCGACTCAGGATCATCTCAGGACCCCTTCCTGCGGCTGTCTGCTCGTCTTTCCTCAACGAAAGCGAAGTGGGATCCTCGTTGGTAGGAAAGGGATGTATGTACATCGAACATGGTGCTTCTCTCTCTCTAGAAGCCGAGCAAGCTGCGAGTAACGATACGTTACCTCAAAAGCGTGTGTGGAGACAGTGGTGAAGACAGGTGAAGAGTGAAGACCAGATGAAGAGAGTGAAGACTGGATTTGTGGGTGGGACTTACATGAACTACGTAGTATCTTACATGGGAATCAATATTATTAATTGCGCGTTGCCCATCAGATGCCTGCCGCTGCCGCGACGATGCAACCACACCAACCATCCATCCGCTTTTGGTGTTGGCAGCGCGGCCGCCATTTCCTCGCCGGCCCTCTCTGCCTCTTCTCCAGCACTCTGCCGGCCCACCATCGTCGCAGAGATCGTCTCCATTGCTGATTCATCAAAACTGTCCAACATGACGACATCCAAGGATGAGGAGCGCGAGCAGCTCATCAACAAGATGAAGGCCACGAAGGAGAAGTGGGACGCCGAGGCCGCCGCATCCCCCGACGGTCCCGATGAGACCGACGCCCTCCTCTCCCAGGCCATTTCCATGGCAATCGAACAGGGCAAGGGCTGGTCGTCGCCCGAGGAGCGAGAAAAGTATCTCGAGACGCTCCTCGATGACGAGTTCATCCCACCCATCTTCGCGGAGAACCAGGAGGAGCTGGAGAAGAGCGGATTAAAGGACGCCTTCGCCACGCTTCACAACGAGGGAGAGACGCCCGGGAAGAACATGCTGGATTTCAAGCAGAAGGGAAACGAATCGATCGCGTTGGGGAGGAAGAACGTGGCAAAGAACGTGCAGTACTATCGTGATGCGGTCAACCACTACTACGAAGCGTTCCACTGGGCCAACCGCATCGTGCCGAAGGACGAAGATTTCGTGCCTACTCCCGAGGAACTCGCCTCCGCGGAGGACGATCCCTATTTCACCGAGAAGGAGCTGGACGAGATGCGTTCCATCATCTGTTCGAATTGTGCCATGGCGCACATGATGTTGAAGAATTGGGGTTTCGTCCGCGATGAAGCAAACAAGGTGAGACAACATCTGTGGTCCCTGTGTATCAATGATGGTTGTGTCCTTTGACCGAGTAATGAACTCATCACATATGCATGAACAACAAACCAATCAACTATCAGGCTATCGCCTTCAACAAAAAGAACATCAAAGCGTGGTATCGCCTCGCCAAAGCATGGCAAATGCTCCAAAACTGGGAAGAGGCCGGCAACGCCATAGATTCCGGTCTCGAAATCGAGCCAGACAACAAGGAATTGCTCCTCCTCCAAAAGAAACTGGGTGAAAAGATACGCAAGGCGCGACTCGTCCGACAGCAGCGGGAACGCGCCCGCGCCGAGCGTACCTCCCGCATCAAGGACGTATGGAGGTATTGCAAGGAGGAGGACATCGCCCTTGGCCGGGTGCCGCTGGTCGCGACTGTGAAAGATGATGAAGATGAGGAGGAAGGGGGTGACGCCGTGGAGGCTCGATGGCATCATCACTATCCACACACAGGGCAGCTGCCGAAGAGACAGGTGCAGGAAGGAGGCGGCTGGACTTGGCCTGTATTGTTTGTGTACCCATCTCATCGTCAATCTGACTTCATTGAGCATTTTGGGGAGGATGAAATGATTGCTATGAGGATGGCACAGATGTTCCCGGAGGAAGAGGAGGATGGTGCTGGTACCGAGACAGAGATGCCGTGGGACTACAACAATGAATTCAGATGCAGCAACCTTTCGGCGTACTTCGAAGTCCATTGCCTTGATGTTGACGTCGACGGCAAGGGAAAGCAAGTGATTCATCCAGATTGTGTCGAGCGCCTCACAGACCAAGGGGCCACCATGCGGTTTTATGAGGCTTCGAGGGCAATGAAGGGCGACGAAGGGCCGGAGATGGCGACCGTGGCTCGTTGCATGGAGCGGAAGCATTTGCATCACCAGCGGAAGGCTTGGATAAAGAAGCATGGGAGTCTCTGGGCAAAGCCTGATCCTTGTCCGGTGGTGCAAATTCATCCAGCCGCTACGTTGGGCCAGGTGTTGAGGGATACCAACATGGTGGTGCCAAACTTCTTGGTGACAATAACTCTCTTTCCGGCAGAGCATCCTGCGCACAAGGAGTTCCTGAAGGAGCACAAGTGCATTGGCATTGTCGAGCCAAAGGAAACATAACTGTTGCGATTATGTTCAGTACAACATAAATGAGTTAAGAAGTTATTGCTAGAAAGCAAAGATTTTGTAGCAGTCGTAGGTAGTGGGCCATTTTCATGTACCTTCAAGATAATCAAGCCACGTTTCAAGCAACGCAATATCTCTCTGTATCTCTCAATAGCAGCATCAAGCACCAATGCGGTGGCTCAAGTTCATCTTTTTATCCAAACGAGATGAAATCCCTTGCCTTTTCAATAGCATCTGACTCCTCCAAAGTCAATAGCCTATTCTCCTCGCTGACGTCACCCTCATAAACAATAGCGTTAATCTCGTCCAGAAACCCATTCAAAATCATAGACTCGTGCATGAGGTATTTCATTGATGGTGATGATCCCAGCCTGTCCACAGTTATGCCATCGTCAGTAAACCGGATGATGATTGATCCCGACAGGTCACGATAGCGCAGGTTTACTTCTGAGTTATCTGATTGAGATGCTTTCCAGCAGCCCTTCTCCGGCGTATTTTGCAACCCCATGAGGTACAGGTTGCAATAGAGTCGGAGCCCACCTGCTTTCATTGTTTTTGCTTTCGTGGTTTCCCAGTGTCACAGCGGTATGACAGTGTGTTGCGTGGCAGTGTGAGAGAATGCCAGAAAGAGAAAATGTCAACCTGCACAATCGATGGCGTAAACTCACCTGGAATGTTGATAATTCTCTTGCTACCAGTGTAGACACCGTCGATCTCCTCAACAATTTCTGCGTCGACAATGTCTTGACTTGCGGGCTCGTCATTGTTGCTTCCAAGACCGTCGAAGAACTTTCCGATGTCGTCCAGAAAGCCAGCCATGGCGTGGCTGCTGTGGTGAACAGGCGTCGCGCGCGGCGGTACAAATGCATCTGCAACTGTGAGACCTGTTTGCTGTGATAGCGCAAGACACGCCATCGCCGAGGCGGCGATCGTGTACTTGATCATGCTGGGTGAGCGGCACATGGATGTAGTAATGACAGGATATCGTTCGTAGATTGTCTCAGAAAATGTGGTCTTTCAAACACCGCTGACAGAGATCAAATGTGACACAACGATGTCGACAGGATGCGATTTGCTCGATACACTGAGTTGCCGATGAGGTGTTGCTGCTGATTCGTCGATTATTGCACGATAGGAACTCGTCGTGCTTCCTTTTTATCTTCGAGGGATGAGGCAGCCGTGGCCCGTGGCGATAACTCCCCTCTCGCTCTCCTCCGTCTTCGATCTCTGGTGTCGGCTGCGCGGCGGCCGCCATGATCCATCCGGCCGATGATGGTTGTAGGTAGTTGTAGCGCGCGTCACATTGTACCATAGAGTAGTGAGTCAGTCATGAGTCAGGTACCTAGTCTGCAAACTTTGTGCATCCTTTGTGCGTGTTGTTTGAACTGAAGCTGTTCCTCGCGATCCTCGTTGCGAGTCACGAGTATGTACCCATTTTGGATATCACTCCCGCCAAGAACAAATAATAGGTATGTAGGCCGTGCGGTGCCGTGCGTTGCGTGGAAGAACCACTCATTTTTTATCAGCTGTTCTCTCTCTCGCGCCTCGCTTGCCACTTTGGACTTGCCCAAAGAACAAATCCAAAACCCCGCAGCCCACGACGGCGGCGACGGCGGCGACGACTCCAGACTCCAGACTGCATACCGCGACCCCCTCTGCCACTACCACTGCCGCCAGCTACGTACCGCCTGTCGCCCGTGTGCTGCCGCCGGCGAACGCATCCACTTCACTGGATCGGCTGTACTCTACATCCTGCACTCAGATATTCATCCCTGTCGCCGCAGCCGTTGGCGCTGACCTTGCCCCTCAACAGAAGCAGCCACCATTGCCCCTCGTTTCCGCTCCCTACCATAAGCGACGAACGATCGCGTGATACCAGAGCGTTGTGCGACCCACTTCACTCTCCTCGGGGTACGAGCCAGACCATCCGTTAGACTGGTTCCCTATCAATAGCCTGAACGCTTAGTGAGCGAACAGTTTGCCCCCAAAATGGGCAAGAAGAGAAATAACGCAGCAAAGAAGAAGCAGGTGGCCAAGAAGAAAAAGCTATCCTCGGCCTACGGCGTGTCAGTGTCGAAAGGCGGTACTATTGCTCGGAACAATGGGATCATCCTGGATGCTAAACCCACCACTGACGGTGGCTCACGGTCCAAAAAGCAAAAAGGTGGTGGGTCGAAGGGTGGAATCACGGATAGCAATGCCATGCAAGAAGATAGCACCATGTCGACCCGTGAGAGAGGAAGAACGTCTAAAGGTGACCACAGAGAAAGCGATGAGTTTCAGCGACTGCACGCTTCACTTGAGGAGCGTTCGCTAGCCGCACAAACACGGCTGGACGAACAACGAAGAGGCAAAAAGGAACGACAGAAGAATCAGAAGAAGGGCTGGGGAAACTTCGCGCGGCCGTCGTCAACCAACTTCGCTCCGGCCACCCTGACCCTGGCGCCAAAATCCACGCAGGAGCTGGTGGACAATGCCGCCGATCTGGTGGCACAGGGATTGAACGAAATTGGCCAGCGCTCAATGCCGGAAGTAGCTGCGGGGCAAAGCAGTCTCGCGGCCATGGCGAGTGAGAATTGGAGACAACGGGTATCTGGTCTATCAAGCCAGGCGAAAGAACAATCACCTGCCCAGACCAACCCGTTCGCGGCATTGGACGACGATAGCGACAGTGACAATGAATGGGGAGAGAAAAAGGCGAAGGTCGTTCAACAGTTCCAATTCAAGCCAGCTTCGTTTTCTTTTCAATTAGCCGCACCTGCACCTCCAGCAGTGTCAAACATTGGGCCAGTTGATGATGATCCTGATCTCTGAATCAAATATTCACTTACGAATGTGATCCTATGATAATTGTCAAATGGATGGCCATTAGAACTAGTTCATGAGCTTACTGTGACCCTATCTCTCCCTCTCACACACAAACAGCTTTATCCTGTGGATTAATGATACGTTGAACCTACAGGTTCAGTATTGAGGAAGTGATATTGTATTGCATAAATATGATGAGAGGTATTTGCCCGGTGCTTTACGCAGTCTAGTCCTACTTTCTGTGTGATGTGATCCAGGTGCTGCAGTAACTCTTATTAGCAATCCTACGCACTGTTGTTGTCAGTTCAAAAACATACCCACAGTATTCTCTCACTGTACCTGTACATCAGTGTATTTCTCCCTGCTTCAGTGTGACACCACATGTGCTCTGCAGTGAGGCTAGTATCTGTTGCTGGATTCTAGTGATTGCCTTGTTGCTGAAATCAGTTTCAGCTATTGGTCATGATCACCATGAGGATGATGCTGAGATTCTCTCTGGTTCCACGAAGCCACAATGTGATAAACAATTGCCATTTTATTGAACATCATACTCAAATTGTCGTCAAACATGTTTGAAACATGCTAGTAAAATGCTCTTGGGTGCCTCTCTCCTATTCCTAGTAATTGTGCATTCAAAATGTTCCTGTTTCTGTTTTTGTTTGTTGTTGACATCAATCCAGTCTCTCAGTGGCGATTTGTTGATATCATTATAGAAAAGATTGACAGAAATGAAGAGACTATTTTAATTATGAGATTCAACATAAAAAATAGAATTTGGATATGGTATGATTACTATCTAGGTGTAGGTGACAAAACTGACCATTGACTATTTTACCCCAGCGGCTCTTCTAGGTTCTAGTTTTTGGACCAAACCAATGGAACGACAATCTGACCCTGGCTCCTGTGTCTCAAGGAAAGCAGCTTTGTATCATATCTACACTCATGTGCTTAGAAATAGACACTGTGACTGATGTGGTCACATAGCACACTTGCATGTGAGAATGATGACAATTCCAATAATGGCCGGGAGTCAGATCGTTGCAATCCCTTTGAATAAGAAAATTTGTCCTGTGGGATAGACAATACTTAGGGTTGGGGCAAGCTGGTGAACACACAAAAAATATGATCATCGTCATCATGATAACAATATGATTATGACGTAAATGACAGTATTATTTGGTAGTGGCACTGGCACTGGCAGTACTGGTTTATTAGCATATCTACATCAAGATCAAGATCAAGGAGAACACTGCTCCATGTGTGCATTGTGCATGTGTCTATCAGACTGTATCCGTGTAATGATAATGTCAGTGACCTCTCATATTATTTATATTTATGGCCATAGCTCTGTTTCAGGCAGCTGATACTCTCTCTGGGTCTAGTATGGGGGACTGTGCCAGTGCAATTGCAATTGCATATAAAGTGTCTGAGCCCACTGGATCAATAACAACAATGTGACAATATGCCAATGTCAATGTCAGTGCCAATGCATGTGGCCATATGTAGTTGAATTAATATCCTGCATAGTGGGGGTTCTAGTCAGAGTTCTATGTAGTTCTACCTGAAGGATGTGGATGGTTTGCATCTGCTATTGTACTATCTATGAATTGGCACTGGTAGGTGTTCTTTGGGTGGCAGGTGGTATGTAGATGCCATCATCTATGGTGTTACCACTGTTACACCCCAGGCGCTCGGGGGCAGACACTTGTCCGGATGTGTCCGGCCGTGCACACTCTTCTGCCCTTTCGCTTACCACAAACCAGTTACTCAAATCCCTTTGCGAAAAACCACGTAGGAATAGTAGCCAATCAGGATTCCTCTCAATCAACCATCAACAAGCCACCACCGTCCGCGCCCGCCATCGGTCCTCCTCCATGGCCCATGTCCATGGCAAAGGCAGTTTCCGTCTGCGGCTTTTGTAAATAACCGAGTAAAGCAATTCATCAAGATGGCTGGAGGCGGTGAGTCGACGAATACCGTCGAATTGCTAACCAGGGACGAATCCCGCGGCAGTGGCGTTGGGTAGCCCGCCCGGGGGTGAAGATCGCCAGGGCGGCAGTGTCGTCGCTTGGGGACGTCGTAGCGTTTCGGCCGGCTGAAGACGCCGAGAGGAAAACGTCGTCCCTGAAGCATATGCGCAAATTCCAACGATCAATCGATCGATCGAATGCGGAACCCACTGGAATTCGACAATGGCGCTGTTGGCGGACGCTTTCCCTGGGCCACCTGACAAATCGCCGACGCGGGCTGAGACCTGTCTCCGAGGGAGATGTTCCTGAACTGGCTGGTACGAACTAAAGTGCTCACCTCCATTTTTCGTCATGTCCCACCTCTCAGCTAAGGCATCGGCTGTGGCCAAGAAGCTCACCAAGAGCACCAAGTCCAAGAAGGGCACCAGGATTCACACCAAGGTGCACTTCTACAGACCCACCACCCTCTCCCTCGACCGCAATCCTAAGTACGCGAGGAAGTCGGTGCCTTCCAAGAACAAGCTTGAGAACGGCGTCATCAAGTACCCCCTCACCACGGAGTCGTCGATGAAGCTTATTGAGGACAGCAACACCCTTGTCTTCATTGTTGATATTAAGGCTAACAAGCGTCAGATCAAGCAGGCCGTTAAGGACCTGTACCAGATCGAGTGCGATAAGGTTAACACCCTCATCACCCCGAGGGGCCTGAAGAAGAGCTACGTTCGCCTGAGCAAGGATTTTGATGCCCTTGACGTCGCGAACAGGGTTGGTGTCATCTAAATGGTAGCAGCGCAAAAGTCAAAGCAAATTGTTTCAATAGAAATTTCCTATCCAATTTCATATCTGTGTTGCTCTGGTCTGACCTGGCTGGAACCTCAAATGAATCGTGCTGTACCCCGTACCCCATTCTGCGGATGCCGCACTGTTGGTAGCATGTTCGCGTCAGCAGACGTGTGAGGTATGAAAAGTAAGTTTGCTCGTGAAGTCACAATCCTGTACCTACCTACCTCTAGTGATTCATCCATAGTGGACAGCCCTTGAGACCTGGTACCTAGGTGCAGCAGTGCATCTAGAGATAGCTGGCGTTTGATGAATCTAACTGCCCCAGATTGAGTGTTCACATGTGGGGCCATGTTTGATGTTTGGGTGCCGAAGGAATTCAGATCAACTGCCCTCAAGGGTAGGTATTGTGCACGGTTGAAATGTCATGATCTACATCTCCACCAGAGGGAGACTTGAAAGTTCGATACATTTGAACTTGACAGAAATAATATTAGTATGTAGTGTTAGACGAACTAGCTGTTGTTATGATTTGGCACTCTTTCCTTGATCCTATTCCCTATCACAACATTTCCTCTGCACTATCATTCTGAAGCAAACTCTCTTGTACAGTTGTCTCTTGATATCCCAAAAACAGCCTCCTAAATGAATGACAGTGAACGAACATGGCAATGCTTGCACTTGAGTGTCAGCAAGCACATTGCCCAATAGCACATGAACCAGGAGCTAAATAAGGTGGCGAAAAAGTATGGTGCATATGGTAGTGTGATCTCTTCTCTCCTAGCCTGCAGTGTACTGGGGAGTGTTCATTCCCTGGAAACCCATCTTGTTTCCCGCGTCTGGCTGTTGTTGCATCTGCAGCGGCATGCCTGACGACGGTACTTGTCCCAATCCGAGGCTGACCCGATGTTGTTGCTGCTGATGTTGAAGCTGCTGCTGTGCCTGGCTGGCAGGGGTCTCTGGCGACATCTCTGCCATTGCTGGGACAGGCTTGAGCCCTGCTCCCAGCCCCAGCGGCGATGGCGGGAGCTTCACCAGCGTGACACTGAAGTACCGTGCCACATTGTCCTCACCCCTGATGAGGGACACGCTCAGGCCCAGGTCACTTCTATGCCGGATGGCACTCCTGAGTATCACTGGGGACTGGCCTTTGCTGCCATCGTCCCCAATGGAAGTATTGCCATCGGCATCAAGGCCACCTGTGGAGGGGGTGATGAGCTGGCTCATCATGTCGAAAGCACCCTGTAGGTCATCCCGGCTCGTGATGTTAAATATGGTCATGGCCTTGAGTTCTTGTTTTGTGTAGGAGGACAGCTGGGTGAAAGCAATGTTGCAGTCAATGAATGACCCACCCATAGTGGCTATGGCCATACCAACAGAGCAGGAGTTGAAGACGCATCGATACTCCCGGTCGCCCAGGTTGTCTGACAACGGATCAGCTGGATCGGAAGATCCTGGCCCGTTCTCAGGCAGGTTAGCCATGGAAGATACACCGTTCTGAGCAGCAGCATGCCGGATGGCATAGGCCGCCTTCTCTCCGATGGCGCCGTTTCCTATTCTCTGGACCTCCTGTACTAGCTGAGCCTTGTCCATCTCGGAGCGATATTGGTGCTGCTGGAGCAGTCGGATGTAGTTAGCTGCCTCAGTGAGGATAGTGCTCTTGGTCCCCTGTGATGGCAACGAGGGAACACATGACATGAGCCAAAGATAGAATGATTTTTTCCCAAACATCACCAGCCCCTCAGGGCTAGAATGGACAGGTTGAGAGCCACACAATATATCAACACGGACTCACCTTGGGGACAATTACTCCGCCCAACGAGAGCAGTTCCCTCAGCTCATGAATCTGCTGTGTGATCTTCAGACTCCTCTCCTTTTCCCTGAGGTTGCGCTCCTCCCTCCGCTCGTTGGTCAGCGGCTTCTTCGACTTCTTGTTACCCGCAGGCGACTCCTCCACGCCCTGCGCGGATGGAGGGGCGTCAGGCTTGCGCTTCAGCGAAGGCGCTCCTGTGGAGTGAGAGAGGGGCGAGGACATGACGTAGGGTGAGAGAGGGTGAGAGACGGGGTGTCAACGAGAGACTCAGCAGTTAATAAAAGGCGACCTCCTCGGTGATCAGATCCAGCCACCCATGGCCATCCATTCCCATCCATGGCTCGGCGTGAAGCATGCACTTACCAGGGCCCTGGCCACCAACGATGCTCCCTAGCTTCGCCACAGCCGCCTCGGCAGCGTCATAGTTGGACGGATTCTCCGCCGGGGACCCGCATGCGGAGTCATCGGACTCGAACTTGATTCCGTAGCCGCCGTTGCTCATCATTTCGCACGGATGCCGATGGAACGGGAATCTACTCCTTCAACGCTTGTAACTTCTGGCGTCCTGGCCTGCACCGACACCTGATGGAAATGACTTTGATGGGCACCGCGTCAACGATCAACGAGGCGGCCGTCCGATATCGTTTGGCTGTCGTTCAGCAGTCCGATTAGTGCCAGTGGACTGAGACCTCTTGAGATGAGCAGCTTGATCCTTTGACACAATGGGAAAGGCAGGCGGTTCATGCAATGGACCTTCGACGCGACGGCTTTGGATGAACACCAGATGGTGCCTATCGCTACTCGCTTTGCAGTGCTTTTGTGGGTGCAACTGGTGCAAAGACTCGAGAGACAGCGCTCCTGGGGGGTCCAGATTGAGCGTTTGAAGCGTGTCTGTTCTTGATCTGTTGCCTGCTCGGCCCCGATGTTTCTCCATCCGGCAAGTTTTGCTAGCTTGTTGCACCATTGGTTGCACTGTGCGTGTCGAAGCGATCAGCTTGCGTTTTCTTTTTTTCATTTATTGATAGATCGCGTTTTCCGCATGCTACGAGGAAGGGGTCTTACGCTCAAATATTTATGAAATAGATATGACACATAAATTAAAATAAGGGTACGTGATTTTATAAGAAACATATCAATATTCACCCTTGATCACGCATGAGATAAATAATATAAATTTATCCTAAAATATAACCCCTGAAAAATTCGCCACGTCGCCATCGCCATCCCATTCTTGAATAGGTACGCACCTTCCGGATCTACGAAGTGAGTTGTGTACGTCGATCTGTGTGTCGGCCCCTGCTGGTCGATATGTGAGGAAAGTGTCTTTGAAAAACCTGGGTATCCATATTCAGCAAAAATAAATGCCTTGTGTATGTGTTTTATTTATATTTTTAATGTATTATTTTAATGATTTATATATTCATTAATAATGTGTTTTAGTATCTCGAGTAAGAAACTCGTTACATTCAAATAAATTTTATTAGCTTAGTTCTTGAAGAACTGACGTGGTTCCAGTTGATACAGAATCCAGTACCGATCCTTCAAGAGAAATTCACAACGCAACATGTTCCTCAATTATGTATTATTTAGACCAAAAATGTGCTAACAGTCTGTAATGTATTTATGTATTCTGTTGCCTTCTTTCGCGAGAAGTTTTTCTCAAATCTTATCTTTGTGATTCGTCGGACAATAAGAGTCCTTCCTTACATATGGACGAATTTATTGGCATCTTTTCGCTCCCTCCGTTCCAAAATAGATGGGAATGATGAGAACCCACTCGAAAGGATATCCCAATGTGTCCCAATCCACGCGCGGGAACAAT